>MNAD01000193.1:0-134895 GCA_001895945.1 Trametes pubescens | reverse complement strand
AAAAAAACATAGCTCGTATATCGCCGCCAGCTGGAAGGCCGAAATTGCTAGCCGTCGCCCATGAACGCATCACCCGTGCCACCGCGCCTCCACCATCGAGCGCCACGGCGCGCTCGCAGTGACAAAAGGTGCCCCCCGAAGCTCAACGAGATTCCTGACAACTATGCATATGACCCGCCCGGATGGTTTAGCGTTCTCTCTGTATGCATGCACGCTAGCGTATTACTTCATCATTGTGTAAGTCCACGCATGGCCTGTACTCAAAAGAAGCTAGTGTGGAGTGCAGTGTACTCTCAAAGTACCGGTCCGATGTCCCTGCGGTCAACCATGCTGAGTACCTCGTTTTTCCCCGCATCACCCGGCGCTAGTGACTTACAGTCCTCGCTCATCTTCTCCAACCTGGGTCCTGCACAGTGACCTAGCATCTCACAAGTAGCCGTCTTTCTAATGAGGATCACAGGATCACGCAACGGCTGACTTATTTCACAGTCTAGTGAACACTTGAAGTGCAGGTCCAAACATGGCTTTGCGCGCCACCATCCAACCTGTTAAGTTGGACTCTGACTCCCTCTACATCTATACCCTTCCTCGCCTTTCAAACACATTCCATTGGGCACTCGTACATATCGACGGCAATGGTGTTGCCACCCGCCACCACTGGGCCGCCACCACACTAGATCCACAAGGCCCGGAGGCGTATGTCGAGCAGGCGCTGCCACACGGGCCACTATCCCAGGTTGAAAAGGACCACATCCTCGCCTACTTCAAGATCTCGGAGTATAGTCCTATAGACGTCACGACGCTCCGGCGTATCTGTGCTTCTGTCTTCCCCAAAAGCTATCCCACTGCACAAGCGAACAGGCGCGCGGACATCACCGGCCGCGCATGGGTCACGCACATCTTGGAACAGCTCATCGGCCTCGAGCGTGCCCAGGAGATCGAGGAGCTCGTGAAGAAGCACAGCACGACGTGCTCCAATACCTTCGCCACAGACTTCCTGTTCCAGAGACCATACGAAATGCAGGTGTACACGTTGTAACCAGGTGCGGTCCTTCCTTGTGGCGACCGATCTTTAAGTGCTGCACTGAACCCTGCCTTTCTATGCAGCTCGACGTGCTTCGACCCATCATCTCGCGTATGCACCACGTATGCATGACTCCACAACCGATCGGAGATGATTGTGTGCTCTCGCCACCATCGAACTCCATTACGACCCATTATCGTTGATACTTTCCGAGCCCCTCTCGAACTGCGTCTATTCCCCTTCCCGGAACTATCCCTACACTAAATTTCTCGTCTCCATTCTTACGAACGCGTTGCTCGATCTCGCATATGTACGAGGTATCATCATACACATACACAGTCCTTTCGCATCCTACTTCTTTCCTTCCGAGCTATCCGTCCTCATGCACCGATCGCGCTCAAGAACGCGTCCGTCTCCTGACCCTCGTGCATCTTGATGATTTGCGTCGCGTACGCCGCACGCCCGGCGCCTCGCTTCTGCTGGTACAAATACCACTGACCATACTGTAGTGCGAGCCGGCGCTCGGTGAGGGACGCGCCGTTGCCCACCCAGACGTACACGGCTGGCGATGCGTGGTTCGCGCGATCGTCGAGCACGAACGCGTCCGATGAGGAGAGCGTGGAGAACGCCGGCGGTGAGACGCGCTCGAAGGCGACCTGTCCGCTTGCGTCGGATAGCCGTAAGAGAGCCTTTTCTGAGGCAGCGGGCCCTTCTTGCGCATCTGGGACGACTGTCAGGCCGAGCGCGGTCAGGAAGACGCCCGCGCCCTCCCCGTGTTCGTCTGCAGGCACCAATTAGCACATCAAACGATAAGCCGGGTTGAAGAGAACACGTACCCCAGACCGTCGTGTTTGACGACCCTCCGCGCTCACTCGCCAGTGATTGCACGAACTCCGCAGCCTTGAAGCGGACCTTCCCGGGGCTCTTGCTCGTGTTGAATTGCCAGATCTGGCTGCCCATGTCGAGCACATACACGTCGCCCTGGGCGACACTCGAGCCTTCGTCGGGCACCTCGCGGACCTGTAGGTGCGCCACCGCTCGTCCGGGGATCTGCGCAGCGCTGATGCGGTAGAGCCTGCGCGTGTCATCTGCGGGAGGCGCGGAGACGTGGTGAAACCCGGAAGCGACGCCGCCGTGGAGGGAGATGAAGCGCGGGAAGTAGGAGAGGAAGCGCGAGGACTCGTACTCCTGGATCTCGCGGTATTGCACCGGTTTGCCACCGAGATCTAGTGTCAATGTCAGTCAAAGTATCATTATATATGCAGAAGTTGCAGAAGTGATGAGAATGTCGTACGGTCGTCGAGCTCGACAGTCTTGTAAGCGGCCGTCCCGGCCTCATCCTGGGTTGTTTCCGCGCCCAGCCAGAAATGTAGGTCATAAAACAGCTCTTCCCTGTTCTCGTCCTTCTTGTAGGTCTGTCAAAGTATTGAAAATCAGAAGTGCTTGAGGCAATATGATCTTGTAAAGACACACTTACGTGAAGAACTATGTACGAGTCTCCGTTGTAGAAATATCCGTAGTGGGCCTTGGGCCACTCTTTCACGCTGAACTGTTCAATCCGCCATATCTGTACACCAGGCTGTTGCCCTGCTGCTTCCCAAGCCGCCTCTTTGTCACCCGCATGCTCTCTGACCTGCTTCTCAAGCTGTTAAAAGGGTCAGTGTAGTTCGATCGAAGATGATGAGTAGATGCAATGCGAGGAGACTCGCAGCAATTCAAGTTATGCATGTACTGGATGTCAGCAAGTCTAGTAAGTACTCACGTCCGATCCAAGCAGTGCTATGTTCGAGTCCTCAATGTTATACTTCGTCGGCCTTGTAAGAAATGGCCCTTCATGGCCAGATGCAGTGGTATCCATGGTCGAAGAGCTGTCTGAAGAGACGTTAACGTTAAGACTCGCGACACAGTCGCGCAGCAGAGTGTCGCATCGGATCAATATCGGAGCCATGATCGAGCTCTGCAAGGTGGGCAGATAAGATAGGATTAGATTCAAGGGTACCTCCCCGTTATCTAATCTATTGCGGGTTTGGCATGCGAGTTGACGTTGCCCGCACTCTGGCACGGCGCACGGCGGATATCAGCTCACTCAGCAGTATGCACCCGTGCTATACTTGTCCTTGTTGCTTCCCACATCGTTTAAAACCATAACGCCGCTCCTGACGTTGCTATCGCCTTCTCTCACTCTCTTTGAGCGCGACCGCAGGAGTTACGACAAGATGCCGTTCGGGACGGTCACATTGAACGATGGCAATGAGGTGCCGGTCTTGGGCCATGTGGAGAGGATGCAGACGCTGAGGTATATCTCGCATGGTAGATGCCCTTTATCGCGTTTGGGACAGGGTCGAAGTGGAAGGGACAGGTATGTACCGTCAACGCTACTGTCTAGGCGCGAAATCAACCTGAACTTTGTCAGGACGTCACAGACTACGTGATACAGGCCGTTGAGACCGGGTTCTCCCACCTCGATACCGCCCAATGTACGCGCCAATAATTCATTCACATGCTTCACGACGTTAAGGTGGATGAATGCAGGGTACGGAACGGAGGACAGCGTCGGGCGAGCAATCCACGATAGCGCCCTCGACCGCTCGGAGCTCTTCATTACGACCAAATGGTCTGGCCTCAGTACCATCCCCGAGGCAATTGACAACAGCCTCAGCAAGGTAACAGGTCGCGCAACTTGGTCATTGGCATGCATTGACACGTCTCGGTGAACGCATAGCTGTGGCTGAAGCAAGTTGACCTTTACCTGATCCACAACCCAGCGATGGTACACGACCTGGAGGAAGACTGGCGTTCGTTCGAGAAGATCAAGGAAGCGGGATTATCCAAGTGCTTAGCGTCTATATTCTCCAATAACACCCGCTGAAGCCCGCCTAAAGGAGCATTGGCGTCAGCAACTTCGGTCTCCCGCTGCTGGAGAAGTTGATCAAGATCGCGAAGGTCAAACCCGCTGTCAACCAGGTCAGCTCGATTTGTGAGGTTCGGCGTTTCATCCGCTAACTTCTCACATCTAGATTCTCTTCCACCCGTACAACTACGCTGAAAATAAGGAGCTGCTTGAATTCAGCGCGAAGCACGGCATCGTCACTGAAGCATACAGCAGCCTCCAGTGAGTAGTATTGTTCGTGATGCTGCGTTCACTCAATAGTCACTGACTCTAACCACGCAGACCAATTACTAAGTATCCTGGTGGACCCGTCGATAAGCCTGTTGCGGCGGCAGCCAAACGCCTGAATGCGAGTGACGTTCAAGTCCTCCTGGCATGGGTCAAGAGCAAGGGTGTTGCTATCGTGACGTGCGTTCGTCCTCGCATTCTGAAATGCGATACGTCCTCACTCGCATTCCGCATACAGGACAAGCTCAACGAAGGAACACTTGGAGGAGTATCTGGCCGTAGCCGACCTGCGTGAGTGTAATGACCAAGGCTTGCTACGAAACATGCTAACATATCTGAATTGCAGCCGACCTGACCGACAAGGAAATCGCCGCAATAGACGAAGCTGGCGCCAAGGGGCCTCCGAGCAGCATGTCAGTGACCTTCTCGAGGATGAAGGAGAATTGGTACCGCAACAGGTACATCCTTGGGCCGGGGCTTCTGTTCCAGTTCTGCGCTTTCTTGTTTATTATGACGAGGTCGTGAGGGGTGGTGTATCTGTCGGCCGGATCTCTTGTCTTTAGCTTTCCCCTCGGGTGTTGCAATGAGATATCCCAGACGGAATTCCTCTGGGCTTTTGTGCGTCATTCGTAGTCAACTCTGCTCATACGGACGTCATGGGGGTGTCAGGAACGGAGAGCAAGCCTCGGCGAGTTTAGCGCGTCTATCAGGGGCGGCGGCTGAGCGGAAGACGGAGCGGCAGAGAAGGTTGCCTCCACCCTCCGATCGCGAGTCCTCCAGCACAACTCGCAGCAACCCTTCATCTGCATATATGCCTCATCTCCTCTAGCATGCCCCCCGCGCTATTGCTCTGAACAACGCGCTTCAACTCTCTGTCGGACCTCCTTGGACTTCGTATTCCCTTGCCCTTGCAATTCGCGTCAGAACTTCGATCAGCCGAGACGCTAGCGCATAATGGATCACGACAACCACCCTGCGCTCCCGCCCGACAGCCCCCTGAACTCGTTCTTGAACGATGGCATGCTGCTGCTCTCGATGCCCGGACCCCGACTTCCGTCAAGAGACCCAACGTACTACATCAATGACGGGAACAGCGTCCTTCTCGTGGAGAACACGCTCTTCAAGGTGCACCGCTCGGTCCTGACAAAAGACAAGTCAGCGTTCGAGACGATGTTCCAGCTGTCGGGCGAGACCGACTCGGCGCGCTCGGACTCGAGTATGACTACTACGCAGGAGGGCGAGAGCGACGACAACCCGATCAGGCTGCAGGGCGATACCGCGGACGAGTTTCGTGCACTTCTTTGGGCACTATATGCACTGTGAGTACCTTGCCCAACGTCTGTAGGTGTGGCCCCCTGACTAAATGTACACCATCCGCCCGACGATAAAGACCGCACGAGCTCACCACTGCAATGTCCGGGGAGGCCGACTGCACGCTCCTCGTCTCCCTCGTCCGAATCACCCACAAGTACCAGTTTCGCAACATCATGACATGGGCCCTCTCCGCGCTGCATCACTTCTACGCACGACCGGGCGCGTTCGATAACATGCCCACCGTCGCTCCGTCGCCCACGCCTGGCGTACCTACCCTCCCACACACGGGGCCCCTCACGCCCGGGCCCTCACCCGCACACCCGCCTACACTTGTGCAGCTCACGGAGCTAGCGGCCCTCTGCGAGCGCGCGGACCTCCTCGAGTGCACGGTCACGCAGTGGAAGCGGCTCATCGGCGAACGACACGACCTTGCTCTCGCACTCACAATCGGGGAGCGCTTTAACCTGCGACCCGTAGTTGGACTCGCGTACCACGCGCTCATGTTACGCGGGAAGGCGCACTGGGACGCGGAGCGCGCTCTAACGCGCGCACAGCGCGTGCGCCTGCTCGCAGGGTTCTATGCGCTCACGAAGCTGTGGGAAGTGCTACCGGCGCAGCCGCCGCCGCTCACCCACGGGGCGCGGTGCGCGAGCCAGCAACGATGCACGAAAGCATTCGGGACACTCTGGCGCACGGTGCTGGAGACGGGGACGCAGGTGATGCCCGGGATCGCAAGGGAGGATCTGCTGGGGAAGATTATGCTTGCGGAGAGCGTGATGAAGGCAATGGTGGGCGGGGAGATCCCGAGCCAGGGCTTCTTGGACGGCATGCCGCATTGCAGGGAGAGCGCGTTGGTGGCAACCACGATGCGCATGCGAGAGATCAAGGAGTCGCTCGCGGACTACTTCTCGGACGACTTCTAGAGCACTGGGGGTGTGTGGTGTTGGTCAGTCCCGCCTTACTGGAGGGGTTCCTTATGTATTTGCGCCGGAATAGACCTGTACTTACTCGCGGACTGTGTACTCATACCCTTGGAGGATTGTATCATGCATATACCCATGCAGGCCACTTGCCTGATATGTTCAAATTCCGTTCGGCGGTGCTACGTGTGTGTGCTAAACATACATTGATCTGTCCACGTTCACTCCACTACAATACAACATCACTACGTGAGTCGTGCGCATGCAAGGTGTAACAAGTCCAAAAGTTGTCCGTCCAGAAGTTCGATAGCCGTGTATAAGTCGTTATGCCGTGCTACTCGCTCAGTTCGTCTCGGCGTCGGTGAACGACGTCGTGGCCAGGCCAACCTGGCTGTTGCCGGTGTCGTACACGCTGTAGAAGCGCTGCAAGAATGCAAAGCCGTCTACAAGTACACGCATCAGCACACAATGCCATATACACGGCAAACTCGAGCACTACGCACTGATGAAGTCGAGACCTTGTCCGCTCTGGTTGCCCAGGTCGGATGCAACGAGGTAGATCTTGCCCTCCTCGCCGCCGATCGTCGAGTTGAGCGCGCGCGGCCAGATCTGCGCGTTCGGCGTGAGCTCGAACGAGGTGCCGCCGATGTTGAAGAACAGCGACTGCAGGTTCTCGAACTGCTGCTCGGTGATCGTGAGCAGCCCGGTCGTGTTGTCGAGCTTCGCGCCCGTCGCCTTCTGGTATGCCTGGAATGCGTCCGTCGCGATCAGGAGGAGCGTCGTGCCGGTGTCGACGATGCCTGCGGAGCCGGAGAGCAGCGTCGTGTCTTGGCCGTAGGTGAGCTCCTGGTCGATGCCCCAGTACTGGGACGCGGGCGAGGTCGAGGTGATGGGAACGAAGCTCACGTCGCCAGTGGTCCTACGATGCTGTCAGCACATACGAGCAACTTGAGGGGTATGGAGTACGCACTTGCTAGTGTCAACACCGCCGAAGGTGAGCTCGCCGTTGAGGGCGCCACTGTCTGTGGTAGGCTGGTAGAAGATGCCGATCGAGTCGTTCGCGATCGTGCCCTGTGCAAAGAGGTTGTCCGTCACGGTGGGCACGGGCTGGTTGCTCCCGACGGTGCCCTGGGTGAGGTCAACGGGCCCGATGCCGAGGATGCCATCGACGTCGTTGAAGCCCTGGGCGGTGGAGGCCACCCCGATGCTCTGGTTCTGGATCACGAGGTCGGACGAGATCGTGACGGTGTCGGTGACTACATGGGCCGTCGCCATGAGCAACATTGACCATGGAGCGATCAAAGGTGGAGTAACTCACACTCGGTACCGGAGAACGAGCCGGAGCCGTAGCTGACGTTCTGCAGAAGTGGGGCTTAGCGACACTCCACAGCTGTAGTAGCCCAGAAGGCCGAACTTACGACGCTCTGCCCGGTGCTCTTGCTGGTGCTGGTCTTCTTGTAAGCCTGGCCGGCACCAACCCAGGTGTTGGAGCTCCCTGTGAATATAGCGTCAACACCGCCCGAAAATGATCTATTCAATGTATCATAGACCTACCAGTGTCGATGAGGAGCGTGTACTGCGTGGGCGGGGAGCCGACGCCGACAGACGCAGTGTAGGTAACACCAGCGTCCGTAACATCAACACCTCCGCCAGGCGTCGAAGTGGGCGGGGCGGCCCCGGTGCCACCAGTACCACTGCTGCCAGTGCCAGTGCCGGTACCAGTGCCAATGTCTCCGCCGCCGTGCTCATGGCCGTGGCGGCCGTGGTGACGACGCCTACGCAGCTCGTGGAAGGCAGCGGGACCGTGCGGGTTGATGCCCTGCAGGATCTTCTGCGCTCTTGCCCTGTCGCGGGCGATGATGTCCTTCGCATGACGGCCGGCGACGCGGGTCACGAAGGGGACTGAGCGGGATGCGACAAAGTTGGACATGGTGTGAATGGAAGACGATGCGATGGTTGGGTTGGCAAATTCGGGGTGGGAGCTCGCAGGTTTATATAGAGGCACGGCTAGGTACCCTGCCCAAAGTGGGCTAGGTGTGGGGAGAGGGGCCTTGGAGGCGGTGGGTCCAGAGGGATGTCATAATCGCATGCGCAAATCCAGAAATAACGCGAGCATCACAGCGATGGAAGCCGTCAGATAGTACAGATACAGCTGCTTCTCCGGGGGTTCGCGAGGGCGGGACTAGGCATACGTCCTTGATAGGCTACATCCGGTCATGTCCTCTCGTTACGCCATCGTAGGAGCGAGACAACGGTGCAGCACAGCAGTACGCAGCAAAGCCCGAGAGTCGCCCGAGAGAGGTGCCTGACAGCCCCAAGGCCAATAGCCTTGTGGCGGAAACGGTTGAAGCTGCGCAGACTAGAAGAGGTGGGGGCGGGGACAATTGACGCAGTCGGTTCCGAGTACCTGCCCCTCAGCTTCAGGTCAGCCCAGGGCGAGAACCAGAGCCTCGCAGATGAGAAGGCGGAGTAGCGGGCAGTGCGGGGCGCGAAAGATAAGCCATTCCTGGCGAGAACAGTTCAGCAACTCCGCGCACGGGCTCCGTCATATGTCCCCCATGTTGCGATCCTGCCGCTTTCAGCAGTGCACTTGAGAGCTATAAATAACGCACCCGCATGTCCTCGTCTTCTCCGCAGCCTCGTTGTGTGATATGATCCACGGTGGGATGAGAAGTCAAGGTACGACCGTGCGTCGGCGTACAATAAGCAGCTTACCTCCCAACTATGACCAGCTGCTCTTCCACGCCGCCGGTCCGGTTCAGAGCACGACTACCGTCTCCCAGAATCCCACTCCATCACCCACCCCGTTGCATCAAAGGAAGGTTGAAGGACAGACGAGATACTAAGTCAACAGTTTAGCCAGCTGCGCTGACTGCATCGTATCCGCAGAAGGCCCACAATAGACCACCTTGAATGCAACGCTCTGCGGCATCCATGATGGTACGCCGTCGTGCACGCGATGTTTTGCGAGAGACCCACAGAATGTCTTCGGAACTCCATGGCTGTATCAGACAGCGGACGCCGTCTGTATGCAATGACATGTGTATCCTGTCAGGACGCCACGGATTTGTCTACACTAGCCAAGGACTCACAAAGTGACGCGTTCCATTACAAATGATCATGTTATCGAACGCCCGACGGTGCGAGCATGCACTCCTCGTGACGCTGCTGCAGATGGCGTGATGAACTAGAGTCGGTGTGAGGACGTGCCTGGAAGAGGCAGCAAGAAGACGGACCCACGTATTTTTCTCCAGACTGCCGTTGTTCAGAGTGAGAAGCTGTCGGAAGTCCGTCCGGAATACGTAGGTTGGCAAGGAAGCCTTCGGCTACAGCAGCTAGAAACAGCCATGGTTCTTTGCACACCGTGGGCCTGTAACGAAATAATCGTCACGACAGTATCATCGCAAGACGTGAAGGACCGAATCATGTTGAATGTGGGTATCATATGCAACATCCTCTGGATAAAAGCCTCAGTCAGCGTCACCGCTGATAAGGCACCGTGTTAGGACTCACATATACAGATATTCGTCCATCCTTGGGCGGTCTAATGGAATAGAAGCAAGGCCCCGTGCAATCCTAGTGAACCTTCATACCACAGAAAGTCGAACCATAACGTCGATAGCGCGGCAGATCACCAGAACTTCGCCTTTTGGAGCCGCTTCACGACAGACTTCAACGTAAGGCGTTTGCGTTTCCCGCTCGCTCGCCGGTCGAGAACGGGCTGTTCAGCAGGAGAAGCAGGAGATACAACCGCAGCTACAACGGCTCTCGGCACGGGCAACTCTTGGCGAGCGGCCCAGCAGCCTTGCAGACCCTTCATTCGGTCGAGCCAATCTGCCTCCGCTTCCTCGAGGCCGTACACCGTCCTCACGCGACGGGGGATATAGAGAAACCGCCCGTCCGAGGCGCGCGCCAGCGCTTCGAAGACGCGCATCACGTCTCGGTCCCCGCGCGCGTCCATGCAGCAGGAGCAGTAGAAGTCGGTATTTGAGACGGGCGGCGGTTGGAATGCAAAGAGCTCGAGCCTTCCGGCGGGCGGGAGGACCCGGTCCCATGTTACTCGGGAGGCTTTCAGAAGGGGGCCTGAGGGGTTGAAGGTGGACTGGATCGCAAGAGGAGTCGTGCTATGGGGTATGCAGGTGTTTTCGAGCCTCGCGGGGTGTGCTCGGGGGGTAGAGGTACCCGACGTGGCGTTCGCGGAGGAAGGGTCACCAAGTTCGATGTAAGGGTCCATGATACCGCTTTGTGCGCATTCGGCATGCACGATCTCCGCTATGCGCTTGCTCCCCCAAAGATCAAGCACGGTGAAGCGGAGATGCGTCAGGGAAGGCGCCAGCTGACTGATGAGTGTATGTTCGGCTTGGGTACTCCGTCCTAAACCATTGAAAGCACAAATCAGGTGTAGCCGGCGGAGACTCGGTATTGAGGGCCATATTGCGTCGCTCGTCTCTCCGTCAGGAATAGCGGCGGTCACGACATCGTAGTTACGCTTCGCTTGATCCAGCTGCTCCGGCGTGCATCGTCCCCGGATTGTCAGTTCGACCAGGCAAGGGTAATGAAGAGAAAGCGCTTGGGAGAGGAGCATCGCGCTATCCATGGGTGACTCGAGGCTTATCATCGCAAGCGTCTTCAACGTCAGGGCTGCATGCCGTAAGATGCTGCGTACAACGCCTGGCCACGGATTCGGCATATGAAAGTGGACGTAGTCGAACGCGTGCTTGGCAGGTCGGGAGCTAACGAATAGGTGAAGAATTGGTCGATTAGGGAGACGCGGTGCGAGCGGCTGCGAGTAGAGAAGTTTCGCAAAAGTTGCTGCCTGTTCATATCCGTAAATCGCAAGGGAATTCCATTGGTACGGGTAGGATAGTTCTCGAACGGTTCGTGAGACGAGGGCGAGGGATCGGCCGGCGGATCCGCCATCGGTACACGCGAACTCGAAGATGAGCATCTGTAGCTCGAGAGGAAAGGCATCCATCCCTATATCATCCCTATATTATTATTCGTGTCAGCTAAAGTCATATCATGATAGTGGATAGGCGGCTTGAGTGAACCGCGCCTACCAACAAGGGTTGAGCACGGTGACCCTCTATGAGGTTGGGGGGAGGTGATGGTGTGGTAGCTGTCAATAGAGTCTTTCCAAAGAGCGCCACTCGTGCGCGCGGGTTAAAAAAGCAGCCTAAGCCCCAAGTAATGGCGAGGGTTCTTCTAAACGAAGCAGCGATGGATGCTGGTGGTTGTGGATAGAGATGGAGGACGCGCCGAAAGCCTCCGATGGACGCGACGCGGCGCAGGTAAGTTACCGACGCCCGGCGATCACGGCGAAAGCCGAGCCGGCGTCTCAAAGTCGCCCAGCGCTGCTGAGGCCGAGCTCATCGAACTGCCTTTCTACCATCTCAGCTTTGCCTTCGATACCCTCTCACGAACTACGGTGACCACAACGACGGCAACATTCCCTATGTCTGCCTACTCTTCTTCCTGTCTCTGAATAGCTCAACCCTTTTTTGAAATGCCTCGAGACGATACTCAGACCCCCTTGCTGGACCTACGGCTCCCTTTGCCTCCGCGGCCCCGTAAACCTGACGATGACGATATACTGGACGGAATAACGATTCGTAGACGATGGTATCACTTTATACCGCTCTCCAGTGAGTAAATGCCTCCGCTCGAGCTCACGAGCCCTGGCATTGACCGATTTATGCGGCGCGCCATGCAGTCGCATTCGTAATGATGCTAGCTCCCCATCCAAGCCTCCTTGTGATATTCGTCAACTACTACTACCGCGTGCATGACGCACCTCTACGCGGTTTCGCGCACATGCTCGTCATCTACACCCTCACGTTTCTCGCTATTTCCTCGCTAATTGTTGTACTCGCACGCGACCCTGGCCCGGTCACTAGCGACAAGAGCCAGGGAGAGGAAGCGGGCGACGGAGATGACGAAGAAGGCGAGAGCTTTCTGGACGCGCTGCTAGCACCGCCAGAAGGGGAGGCGGCTCACGGGCCTGGACGGTGGTGCAAGAGGTGCTCCGCTCCCAAGCCCGAGCGCGCCCACCATTGCGGAACATGCGGGAGATGTGTGCTAAGAATGGGTGCGTGATACTCTAGAAGGTGCATAGTACAGCATATACTGAACACACGCGTTGCACGGGTTGTTGCGACGCGCATATAGACCACCACTGCATGTGGCTGGGACATAAGTGCATTGTGAGTGGCCGATGCCCGTACACCGGAAGACCTGCTGTGTCCAGCATTGAATTGAAGTGGTATCCACGTCGAATAAACTTGTCTGATGCACATTTTGGCAGGGTCACCGGACACACGCGTCGTTCGTGCATTTCCTCTTCTGCATTACTGCACTCGCGGCATATGTCGCAATCCTTTGCTCGACTGTGGTCTATTGGGCGTTTACCCACCCCTTCAACATCGTGAGCCCCACAGTCCAACCCTCTCTCTTTGTGTCTTCCCTGACCTCTCCTTGCTCTCTGCTCCCCGCCGACATGTAGGACGAAACCACACCCATACATGCTATATCTTTGGCGCTCTATGGCATGGTCATTGCAATGGTCATCGGCTCATTCTTCGGCTGGCACCTATACCTCATCACGTCTGTAATTCGTGCTGTACTGGGTCGTCTGTGGAGGCTGATCCCCAACCCAGGTCCAACCAAACGACGATAGAGTCGCTCTCTCCGTTCTGGCTATTGCGACACATCCCTCCTCTGCCGGACAACGCCGACTCACGGAGGCTGTCGAACCCTCCGCTAGAGCACGAGCTGTCATTTGAGCAGCGGATGCTAGTGCGTGACGCTCACCGCCACATACGCCTATACGACATCGGCGCGCGGAACAACTGGGCCCAGGTGTTCGGATGGTCGCGTCCGTGGGGTTGGCTTTATCGCTTGGCGATTGGGGGCGGCTGGTACGTACCTTGCGTTCACGATCTCTGAGCAGTTGCTAACATTCACCCCTTCGCCGTCCCATCCCCGGTGTTCGGTATTCCATTTGTCAGCACGGGCGACGGGCGCAGCTTTCCCCGCAATCCTCGATCGGACGAGATGCTATCTCGACTAGCCGCCGGGCTTGTGAGTGCGGACAAAGACCGCTGATCCTCGCCGTTACCGAGGCGAAGCCCACTAGCCGACCTGTTCTATACCCCCCACATGCTAATGGATGAGATACCCCCTTCTAACCTCAGCGCTGTTGTGAAGAGCTATGCTCTGTCTGCATCTGCTGTTGATAACGCGGTGAGTTACTGCTTTTGGGCATCCCATGATGGCGTGGGCATGAAGCTTAGAAGGGTGGGATGGAGTCTTGGTTGGGTTCGACGGTGTGCTCTGTTGGGCGGCAGGGCGGCTGAGTCAGTCGGTCGGGCGCATGCCGTCCTGAACCGTCCCGACGCCCTTGCTGGTTGCAAAGCATCCCAGAGTGGGACGTCACAGGGGCCCAAGAGCTTTATTTGGTGTGTAAGCCTTCTTATGACCTGAGATGCGAGCTGAGAAGGAAGCCTCTTCGTGCCCTAGAATCAGAACACGACTGATCTATTCTCGCAAGAGACCACACGTTCGTTTGGGAAACGTGTAGTCTCCAGTCGGTGGGTGCCGCCCGAGGAGGAGGCCGCACTCAGCGTCTGGAACCTGCGGGTGAATCGATGTCCAAGAGCATGCCCATCACGGGAGTCATTGACGGCCATTCGGGGCGATCCCCTTACAGTCCTCGCCCCTGTCGTCATCGCAGAACGGCAATGCATCGCAGGTTCTCTTCTCCGCAGGTCTGGCGGCCCAGGTAAGGCTACATGGGTACTATGCCTTGTCGTACGCGAAGCTGGGCGGGCCTTCGACGGGCGGCACCTACGCCAAAGAGCTGCGGGAGATGGTCAAGTGATGATCTCTAGGTTAGACGATGGAGGAGGTCCGGGCACGTTCAGAGCGTTTACGGTAAGCAGGAACGAAGGCGTCGCTTACCTAAGCTGACGCTGCCCATCGTCCCTCCGCCCGGCCTCCACCTCCTCAGCCACTGCGGGTGCGCCGCCGTATATATACAAACCCGCTGCAAGATGTACTCCCTCACACCGACCACATCGCCCCCGCCCTGCTCGCTCACACTCCGAAATGGCATCCAGCGCTGCTCCTGCCGTCAACATCCTCGACCTCCGCGCCCGCGCCGAGGCCCCTCTCTCTGAATCCGGCCACTCCATCCGCGACGACATCCTCGCCGGCATCTCGCAACCTGTGGGACAGAAATGGCTGCCCACCATGCTACTCTATGACGAGCACGGTCTGCGTCTCTACGACGCGATCACCACCGATGCACCCGAATATTACCTCTTTTCGGCAGAGGAAGAGATTCTCAAGACTAAGGCGGACGACATCGTGAAGGTCATGCATGCTGCATCGGTCTCAGACGGTGGTCCCGTGGAGGAGGTCGTCGTCGAACTGGGCGCCGGGTGAGTTTGCCTTTTACCTCAACGCGTCCGCTACGCGCGACGCGTTCATGAAGCGCAAACCACTATATCCTTAAGAGGATTTGCGCTCGGAGTCTATCTGGAGCCCCGATCTCGCGTAGTCTTCCTCCGCGACATGTCCTTCCTCTCCCACACCCTGCGCAACGACCCAGACGTAATTCCTTGTCACGTGTGGCGACGATAGGTCTTATCGCTTCCGTACCGCCCCTCCTCGACCAGCCACCTTCGTATAAATGGGGCAGCCATCTGACCAGTGTTCGCAGCGCACTACGGAAGACATCTCTCATCCTGAGTGCTCTCTCGCGACACGTACCAAAGCCTTCCGCCACGCCCCCTATCAGTTACTACGCCCTCGACCTCGAGAAGCGCGAACTGGAACGTACACTTGACGAACTCAGCAAGTCAGATATTGGTGCCGAAATGAAGGGCAAAGTGTCCGCAAGCGGCATGTGTGGCACGTACGACGACGGGCTCAAGTTTATTGCTGAAAGCGGACTCGAGGACCGTAACACGCTCGCGAACCTCGACACCGCGGTAACCGAGAAATACTCTGTCGCGCGCGTTGGGCGCGACGCCTCCCCAGACTCGGGCTCCTCAAGAAGCCGCTCTGAGGGGACAGAGGCGACGGCGCCGTCGACGCCCGGGGCGCACCACCCTCTGCATATCATGTTCCTTGGCTCCTCGCTCGGCAATTTCACACGCGGAGAGGACGCGGCGTTCTTGAAAGCGCTGCCGCTCCGCCCGGGTTCAGGCGATACGCTGCTGATCGGCCTGGACCACGACAACGACCCAAAGAAGATCGAGCTCGCGTACAACGATTCCAAAGGCGTTACGCGCAGCTTCATCATGAACGGGCTCCTCTGCGCGGGCAGGGCGTTGGGTGACGAGCACTTGTTCGAGCAGGACAAGTGGGAGTACGTCGGCCGGTACAACGAGGAACTGCGTCAGTGCGGCCCGTGATGGTTCGTGGCTGACCGGTGCTAACTTTGCCGCGCTGCAGGTCGTCACGAGGCGTACTACAGATCAACATGCGACCATACCGTAGTGGACCCTGCTACGCAGGCACACTTCCCCTTCGTAAAGGATGAGCTTGTCCGTGTCGAAGTATCCCGCAAGGTTCGTCTGTGACGTTGTTCTACCGGTCTGGGTGTTCCTCTGACGACTATGACGATTATTACAGTTCTCCGACCGCGATGCGTACTCGCTCTTCACGGAGGCGGGTCTCCGCCCGGTTCACAGATGGACCGACAGCGCCTCGCAGTATTCGCTGTGGCTCCTCGAGCGTCCGAAGTTTGCGTTTCCACTCCTGAAGCCGCCGGTGGAGAACTCCATCACGCGTTCTCCATTCTCCCTTCCCACTGTGGAGGAGTGGCAGCACATGTGGGCAGCATGGGACTTCATCACGCGCGAGATGATTCCTCCGTCGATGCTGTTCCAGAAACCTATCGACCTCCGGCACATCTGTTTGTTCTACTGCGGCCACATACCGACGTTCCTGTCTATCCACTTGGCACGATTACTGAAGGAACCTGATACCGAGCCCATCGAGTTCAAGGTACGCGGAGTTGTTGCATGTGCCAGCGCTCGTGCTGACTTGGATCTTGCAGTACATCTTCGAAGTAGCTATCATCCTTCATACGCTCGAGATTATCTATTCATTTTTCACAGCGAGGCATAGATCCTATCGTCGATGACCCCACGCAGTGCCACGTATGTGAGATCCACTTTGTTCACGGTCAGCTACTAATCCTTGGTCGGTACAGCCACACTCCGAGGTGCCCCAGAAAGATGAAGACTGGCCTTCGCTGTCTAGCATCATGCAATTCCAATCTCGTGTCCGCGAACGCGTCATGCAGCTGTACCGGGACATCGATTCAGGCAAAGTTACCCTGACGCGCAAGATCGCCCGAGTGCTCTTCATGACGCTCGAGCACGAAGCCTTCCACGCTGAGGTATGTCTATTCGTTCTCGGTTCCTGCACATTGCCTCACATCTGTGCAGACGCTCCTTTACATGCTGCTGCAGCGAGCAGGCACGGGGACCATCCCACCTTCGGGCTTCGTCGCGCCCGTTTGGGACGTGCTCGGAGAGTCGTGGAACGCCCATCCGGAGCCTACGATCGAGGCCGTCACCCTTGGGCCGGCAGAGATCACCCTCGGGCACGACGACGACGAGGCGGATGACGACTCGACGGACGTGCTCAGTCATTCGTTTGGCTGGGACAACGAGCATCCCGAGCGAAAGGTGCAGGTTGGCGAGTTCAAGATTGAGTGGCGCCCGGTCACGAACGGGCAGTTCTACGACTTCTACATGCGCGAAGGCAAGGACATATCCAAGGTCCAATTCCCGAAGAGCTGGGTCGAGATCGACGGAGAGGTTTTTGTGAGTCTATCCTACTGTCAATAGCTGCCGAAGGTTACTCACAAGTGACAGGTACGGACGCTATACGGCCCCATACCGCTTAAGATCGCGAGGAACTGGCCCCTCATTACGTCGTACGACAACCTGTCGACCTATGCGAGTGTCAAGGGCGGTCGTATCCCGACCGAGCCCGAACTCAGGCTGTTCTATGACAAGTTCGCTTGTGGCTACGAAGGCGGGGCCAACATCGGGTTCAGGAACTGGCACCCCATTCCGTAAGTCTTGTGTCTCGTCCCTCTCTGTTGTCATGGTTGACACATCCATTGTGTAGCGCTACGTCGGGAGGCTCCAAAGATGATGGTAGGGGCCATAACGGGGGCGTGTGGGAGTGGACGTCGACCGTGCTCGAAAAGCACGACGGCTTCGTTCCTTCTAAGTTATATCCTGGGTACGTTTATTTCAACGTTATTGCATCCCAGTAGCTGAACATCTCCGGCATAGATACTCGACGGACTTCTTCGATAACCACCATCAGGTTGTCGTAAGTGTTTTATCTCATTCCGTACTATACCACCCCTTACGCTCTTTATAGATCGGGGGATCGTACACCACTATTCCTCGCCTCGCGGAGAGGCGCACGCTGCGTAACTATTATCAGCACAACTACCCGTATGCATGGGTCGGTGCTCGCATCGCGTATAACCTGTAAGGAGCTCATTCTGTCCGTTTGTACCATATATCGGAGCTGTACATGTATGATCCCTGTACAATATTATGCCAGTCCATGACTCCTGCCACTGCGCATCAGTAAAGCATCGGCATCTGTGATCGACCATGTCATTCACCTATGTGCCCGGGCTTGGTCATTCGCTGCGATCGAGTGTATAAGCAAGGTACACAACACCGCGCACATTCGCGTCAGCGATCAGCGTGTAGCACGGGAATCATTCTGAAGTGGTATACTATATGGCTACAACGTATTATTCCAACAACAAAAGCAAGGCTACAAATCGTCCCACACAGCCTGATCAATGCCTAGGAGGCCACCGCATGGTTGGCGTCGTGCTGGAGCCCGCGCTTGCATTCCGTATGGACGCCAGAGCGGCCGCGGTAGCGCCGCCGAACTGCGGGGTGACGGTCTTCGATCTATCCGTAAATCGCGAGCTGTTCAGGATGGTCGTGGGCGCGGTAGAGTTTCTGGGTGCTGTCGTTGAGTTCAAGTCCATGAGACTCCGCATGATCTCGCCCAAGTCGTCGCTCGACGGTGTGGGGTCATCGAGGGCGACCCCCGCGTCTTTGACTGCGGTCTGCTCAAAGAGCTCCTCCTCTTCCAGCTTCTTGACGGCGGCTCGCAGGTTGCTCATGACATGCATAAACATTTCTGACCATGGTGTGTGATTAGTCGAAGTACGGCGGAGGTTCATTATGTGAACGTACCGTTCTCCTCCTCACGCGTGAGCCTTTGGCGCAGCGGGCGGGGATGGACAAGAGGGTCCCGATTCGCCTCCTCTTCCTCCGGCCGGGGCCTGTTGATTCCTACCATCTCCTCGCACTTGCGGACGAAGTCTCGCTCGGATAGCTCAGAGTCCGCGAAGTCCGTCTCGTCCGGACCATAGTCTGTCCCGATGGTGCTCGAGGGCGAGGGCGCGCGCATAATCGTGGGCACATAGGGAAGGTCGGCAGGGTGCACGATGAATTGCTGGCTCGGCATTGTGGTTTGGGCAGAGAAAGGCGGGCGCAGAGGCGTTGGAATGGGTGGTAGAGGATGCGGAGAGTTATGGGCCGAATTATGGAACGATAAGACGCGTGGCTAATGACGCGACGCGTAAAATACAGACGTAAACAACGTGTCCGTTGAAAAACCGTCGCGTGCGTCTTTGTCAGCAGCTGATACACGCCGCTCGCGTCGCGTCTCGCCCTCTCTTCTCCGCGTACCACCACCTCCTCCGCTTCCCCCTCCACTCTATTCCTCCACACGATCACAGAGATGGCATCATTTGTTTTCAAGCGAGGTAAGCACTCATACGGCTATGTGTAGAGGCCTCGAAGTTGACCTCAACCCCTCCCTCTCGCAGACGGGTAAGTCGCGTAAATTACGCGTCGCGACGCGTCTCATTACGCGATATTCATGATCCACCTCCCTACAGACGCAAGGAGCGTGTCCAGTTTGACAAGGTACGTCGCCGAACACGCGTTCGAGAACGCGAGGTCTCATACGTCGTAGATCACGGCAAGGATAGCCAAGCTATGCTACGGTCTTGACAAGGACCATGTCGATCCTGTCGGGTATGTAGAGCCGTCTGGTTTTGCTTTCAGTCGATGTTGACCTTGTTGTAGCATCACCCAGAAGGTCATCGCAGGCGTATACCCCGGCGTGACGACTGTCGAATTGGACGTGAGTATGATCTTCTATATACCCTTGGCGGTTTCTCAAGCTGCTGCGTACAGAACCTGGCAGCGGAGACCGCTGCATACCTCACGACAAAGCACCCCGACTACGCTATTCTCGCTGCCCGTATCGCTGTATCAAATCTTCACAAGGAGACGAAGAAGAGTTTCTCCGCAGTCATCAGTGACTTGTATAACTATGGTATATTGAGATTATGTTCTTTGTGATGTTCATTCTCAAAATCTGTCTAGTCAATCCGAAGAATGGTCGGGCCGCAGGCATGATCTCCAAGGAGATCTACGAGACTGTCCAGAAGAATGCCGAAGTCCTCGACTCCGCCATTATATATGATCGTGACTTCAGCTACAACTTGTGAGTTCTGTTAGCTGATAGGCTACGAGCTCTATTTGACTTTGGCGTGATGTAGCTTTGGTTTCAAAACCCTCGAGCGTTCATACCTCCTGAAGATCAATGGACGCGTCGCTGAGCGGCCACAGCATCTGATCATGCGAGTGGCTGTCGGCATACACGGCGCCGATATCGACCGTGCCATCGAGACCTACCACCTCATGTCTGAGCGGTACTTCACCCATGCTTCGCCAACTTTGTTCAACGCTGGTACACCCAACCCCCAGCTGAGCTCGTGCTTCCTGGTGTCGATGAAGGACGATTCCATCGAGGGCATTTACTCGACGCTCAAGGACTGCGCGAACATCAGTAAGACCGCTGGTGGCATTGGTATCAACATTCACAACATCCGCGCCACGGGGTAAGCTTCCAAGTTTACTATGTTGACCTTTCGCAATCTCATTTTTGTATAGTTCCTACATTGCCGGGACGAACGGCTACTCGAACGGGATCGTCCCTATGCTTCGCGTATACGATGCGACGGCTCGTTACGTCGATCAGGGGGGTAACAAGCGCCCCGGAGCATTCGCCATCTACCTTGAGCCCTGGCACGCCGACGTCTTCGAGTTCATTGATCTGCGCAAGAACCACGGCAAAGAGGAAGTCCGTGCCCGCGATCTGTTCTACGCGCTCTGGATACCCGATCTTTTGTGAGTAACGCCGTGTGATCGTACCGGGTTCTTCTTCTGATACATCCCATAGTATGAAGCGCGTTGAGAGTGGTGGCAAGTGGTCATTGTTCTGCCCGAGCGAGGCTCCTGGTCTCCACGAGGTCTGGGGAGAGGAATTCGAGAGGCTATATGAGCAATACGAGCGTGAGGGTCGCGCAAAGAAGACCATCGAGGCCCAGAAGCTGTGGTACGCCATCCTGGAGGCTCAGATCGAGACTGGCGGTCCTTTCATGCTTTACAAGGACGCTTGCAACGGTAAGCAACTCCTCGGCGGCGACCTCACATGATCTGACCTTCCCACACAGCCAAGTCGAACCAGCAGAACCTCGGCACCATCAAGTCGTCTAACCTTTGCACGGAGATCGTGGAGTACTCTTCTCCCGACGAGACTGCCGTTTGCAACCTAGCCTCTATCGCTCTCCCTTCGTTCATCGAGAATGGCAAGTACAACTTCCAGAGGTTGCACGACGTGACGAAGGTTGTCGCTTTCAACCTCAACCGCATCATCGACGTCAACCACTACCCCATTCCCGAGGCCCAACGTTCAAACATGCGCCACCGTCCCATCGGTGTGGGCGTGCAAGGCTTGGCGGATGCGTTCATGGCGCTTCGGATGCCCTTCGATGGCGTTGAGGCGCGCAAGCTCAACCAGCAGATCTTCGAGACCATCTACCATGCGGCGGTCGAGGCGAGCTGCGAGATGGCACAGCAGTTCGGGACCTACGAGACGTACCAGGGCAGCCCCGCCTCCGAGGGCAAGCTCCAGTACGACCTCTGGGGCATCACTCCTACGGACCTCTGGGACTGGACGAGCCTCAAGGCGAAGGTTGCGCAGCACGGTCTCCGTAATTCGTTGCTTGTTGCCCCGATGCCTACCGCCTCGACGAGTCAGATCTTGGGCAACAACGAGTGCTTCGAGCCTTACACGAGGTAAGCTTTGTCTGACTTTCGGGTTCGACACGACGCTAATCATTTATTTAGCAACATCTACACGCGTCGTGTCCTTGCGGGAGAGTTCCAGGTTGTATGCCCATGGCTGCTTCGTGAGCTGGTCGAGCTTGGCCTCTGGAACGATGACATGAAGAACATGATCATCGCGAACAACGGCTCTATCCAGAGCATCGATGGCATCCCCGACGATGTCAAGGCCATCTACAAGACCGTCTGGGAGATCTCGCAGAAGAAGGTTCTCGACCTCGCCGCGGATCGTGGAGCATTCATCTGCCAGTCGCAGTCGCTCAATGTCCACCTGCAGTCCCCCACCACGGGCCAGCTGACGAGCATGCACTTCTATGGCTGGAAGAAGGGCCTCAAGACCGGCATGTACTACCTTCGCACGCGCCCCGCTGCGCAGGCGATCAAGTTCACTGTCGACAGCTCGTTCCTCAAAAATGCAGCGAAGAAGTCGAAGGTCAACGGCGTCAACGGTGTCCTTCCTGCGACCGCTGCCCTGGTTACTCCTTCGACACCCAAGCGCGTCGTCGAGGACGTTCAGATCAAGGAGGAGCCTGTCACGCCTTCGCTGAGCACTCCCGTTGCGAATGGCCTCGCCGCCTCAGAGCCCCTTTCCCCTTCACCCGCCGCGACCGTCAACGACGATGCTTTGTCGAATGCAACCGCCACCCTCTCCCTCGACGAGCGCACGCAGAAGGCCGCCGAGGCTGACCCCGAGTTCGCTGCTGCTCTCCAGCGCCAGCGGGACCGCGAGCTCGAGCAGGCGAAGCTGATGTGCTCGCTCGAGAACAAGGAGGCGTGCCTCATGTGCTCTGGCTGAGCGTTGTGCGTCGACTAGCATGTGGGATGTTCAAGACGGACGCGTGTTGTGGTGTATCCGCTATGTATCGCTTTTTCATGTATTTCTCCGGCTTCGCTCTATCACTGGCATCCATCTCCTTGTCTGCGACTCTGTACTGTACTCTAGATCTCGCACTCTTTCCATATGCATGTGCCCTTCATAATGAAACATGTCAGACCCAACAAGGCAGTTTGGAAACGTGTTTGACAGGAGTTTAGAGGAACATGAGGAATATGACAGACGTCCCGAATTTAGTCCAAGTGAACTCGCTACGCGGTCCTAGTATATATTCATGTCTGTCCACAAATTCCGCGGAAGCATTCGCATATATATATACAAAGTAAATAACACATAAAGGATACAGTGGTACACCAGTGTTGGAGGAGAATCCGGGCACGGAATCGCAAACGACTAATATACAGAATACGGATGAAGTCGAGCCCAATCATCTACCCCAGAACATGAAACCTCAGACGGCTCGTAGCCGTTCGCCCAGAGTGTCCTCGAGCTGTTGTCCGTGCTGCTGAAGAAACTCGGAGCACCCTACGATAGCCACACTCTCCATTGTCTCCCCGCGCCCCTCCTCCGCCGCCCAGTCCGTTAGTCTAACGCGCTCCTGCAGCGCCTGCACAAGCGCGTCTCCAGAGACCCGTTGGCAGTGCCAAATCGTAAGTTTCGTGAGGCTCGGCAGGCGCACCGCCCACGAGCCGCGCGGGTCGTCCGCCTCCTTGAGCTTCGCGAGCCCAAACGCGAGCCACCGGCGTCGGAAGGGCGCGAGCATCCCCACGACGCGGTCAGACATGTCCGAACCGACGATGCGGAACTCGCGCAGGCGGTCGAGGCGGTCGAAGCACCAGCGGAAGTCCTTGGTGCGCATGTCCGCGTAGTCCATGTGCAGCACCTGCAGCGGCGGGCGGCTCCGGCGGAGCAGCGCGCGCAGGCCCATGCCCGTCGCGTGGTCGCTGTAGGGCGACTGCGAGAAGTCGTGCGCCTCGTCGTCGCTCTCGCCCTCCTCAGGTGGCGTCTGCTGCGTGATGTACGGGTCCGTGCGGAGCTCGAAGTCGACGTTCGTGTGCTCGAGGTAGAGCTCCTCGAGCGCGGGCGCGTCGATGTGCGAGAGGAGGGCGCGCACGGAGCAGGTGCTCCGGAGCAGCAAGATGCGGAGGTTCGGGAGTCGCACAGCGTGGAGGAGGCCCGGGAGGATCGGCTCGGCCTCTTGTGGCCACCCGGAGAAGTGCAGAGTCTCGAGGAGCGGCATGCACCTGAGGAAGTCGAGCATGCGCACGACGTCGGTCGTGACGTCCAGCGAGACCTCGGTGATGCATAGCGACGTGATAGGGATGGGCTTCATGAAGTGGCTAATCGGAATCGTGGGCACGGAGAGGGTCATTGAGAGCTCCGGTGGCTCATCGGGGAGGCCGTGCACACGGAAGATGTTCGTAGGCCGGCCGTCGTTGGAATCGGAGTCCCCGTTCACGCCGAGGGCTTCTATGGCGGCGATGCCCTTGACGAGGATTGTGAGCTCGTCGACGAGGCAGTCTTGGGAGCGGTCGAAGTCGTACTTCGAGAAGTCGAACTCTTCCTCGTGTGTTCCGGCGATGGCGCACTTCCGCAAGCGCTGCATCTGCGAGAGGACCGGGGACAACAAGGGCAGGATCATGTCGATCGTCTGTGCCTCGACGCGGACGTCGAAGGGAAGCGGGTCCGACTTGAAGATCCACCATCGTGCCTGGTCGTGCGAGAGCGCGATTGGGTGGTGCTCGTAGAGATATATGCGCTGCCAGATGCGGGGAGAGAGGTAAGTGACGTCCCTCCAGTAACGACATACTTGGCCGAGGACGACTGGCGCGAGGTCGTCAGAAGGTGCATCAGAACACGAGATGAAGATGTCTATGAGGAGCTCCGGCGGGATGCGGTAGATGGGGGACATGCCGAGAGGGCGAAGGGGTGAGATGGTGGACATCGTGGTCGTTGTCGCCCACGACGAAGTCGGAAGTAGTGCGCGCTCATGCAGGTGGGGAGCGCTAATTTGGTAACTCACGACACCAGACCCGTCCTCAGTCGCCGCAAAACAGCCGAAAGACCGTGCACCGTTCACTCTGCGCAGCTTCCGCGGGAGCACGCCGCAGAACATAGGGTATGTTCAAGACTCAGGTCCAAGACAAAGGAGGGCGGAACTGGATGGTATTAAGGGCATCGGACATGGGGGGAGGAAGGAAAGAGCGCTAGGCCAGTCCCGTTATGGCAGCTGACTAAGCGCAGAACTGCACAGAACTGGCTGCTGGCTCTGAACTCAATTTTGCCGTTCCTGCCTTCACATACCGCCGCCAACGACGCGCCCGCCCCACTCCCGCCCGCCCTCAAGGTAATCTCGCTCTCTCCCTCGACTCAAAATGCCGGGCGTACGTGACATCAGGTGCGTTGTCCCAGAAACTCTGGCCAAATTTCGCTTGCTCACTGTATCTGGGTACTTCAAACAGCGCGGAGGCCTTCATCTCTGCATACGCATCCCACCTTAAGCGTTCGGGCAAGCTCGAGGTGCCCACCTGGGTCGACATTGTCAAGACCGGCTCGTTCAAGGAGCTTGCCCCCTACGATGCCGATTGGTACTACGTCCGCGCAGGTCCGTGCATAGCCTTGTCCGTGTGTATCCCAGGCCATTCCTAACCCATAATTTGCCTACACAGCGGCCATCGCAAGACACATCTACCTCCGGAAAGACGTTGGCATTGGCGCGCTCACGAAGCTCCACGGCGGCCGCAACAACCGCGGCAACCGCCCCTCGCACCACGCAGACTGCTCCGCATCCGTGCAGCGCAAGATCTGCCAGTCGCTCGAGAAGATCGGTGTGCTCGAGCAGACCGACAACGGCGGCCGCCGCATCAGCCAGGACGGCCAGCGTGATCTCGACCGTATCGCCACCGCGGTAGTCGAGGCGGCGCGCGAGGAGGAGGAGGACGAGGAGGAAGAAGAGGAGGAGGAGGAAGAGGAGGAGTAGATGCTCGGCCGACACCCTCAGGCTATGTGATCGCGAGCGGTCTGCGGGCCCGGGCACGTCCTGCCCCCGTGTTGTACGAACTGTCTCCGCCCCCCTCTACCCTTCGTCCGGACCCGCATGGCGACCGACACGAGCGACCACCCCGTATGCTACATGCCATCCAAAATTCTAGGCAGTACACTGTATCTCATGCATGGCATTTTTTTTTTCCCTGGTGAATTCGTGAACGTGGTTTGTGCTTTCTCCGGTATCAGCTCTCCTTGATACGCTGTCAGTCCTGCTCTCAACATGCGGGTATGAATCTGTATGACTGAACTCTTTCCAAACCGTCTCTGGAATCACAAACGAGCACCCCAAGCTTTTACTACCTTCGCACTTACCAGCGCCTGTCATATATCCCCACACAACTCAATGGTTGCTCGACGCAGTGTTCTCGGGCACAGCACACTCGGTCGAGGGGGTCGAGGGGAAATTCGTTCAAGATCATTATATGCTCTCTCCAACCTAACCTAAGACCCGAGGAACATCTACATCCATCGTGAACGCCGTACAAGCACACAACCCCTAGCTACGCGCCCTCAAGCTCAACGCGACGGGGCTTCCTCTATGGAGTCGTTACCAGCGACGCCACTGGAAAGTATGACCGTCGACGTGGGGAGCGGAGAGTCCCAGCCTAGACTGGATTTTGTCTATAGGTATGGAGCAGGGTGCGGGCGTAGGAGTGTGTGGTGTATATGCGTGGATAAACAGACGGTCCTGACGGGCATGCCAAACCGTACGGGAATGGGGGGTGATGACGTGCGGGGATGCGCGACGATGCTAGACACTGATACATACAAGAGGGCCGACGCCGGACGGCGGCGCGGGCCGTTTACGCGTCCTTGTCGACGATCTCGATACCAGAGTCGCTCGCGGTGTTGTCCACGAACGCGGGCTTGGTCACGGCGAGCCCGTACGCGTTCTTGTAGAAGAGGATGTCGCCCTCGTCCTCGACGAACTTGCATGCCTTGTACACGCGGTAGACCTCCGCCCAGCCGCCCGGGCGGCCCTCGAGCTTGATCCCGTTGCGCGCGAGGAGCGCACGGAGGGCGTCGGACGCCTCCCATGCGTTGTAGTGCGGAATCTTGCTCGAGACGTGGTGCGCGACGTGGGTCTCCGAGATGCCGTGTGTCGCGAACGCGCCGAGCCAACCCATGACGCTGCCGAGGTCGCCGAGCAGGTTGCGGTCGAGCGTAGAGAGCGCGCCGCGGGGGAACGTGAACTCGGACGCACGGTAGTGGGGCAGGATCGGGTCGGTGTGCTGGAGGAACGTGATGAGGACAAGCCAGTGGTTGACCCTGGTGGCAGAGCAAACGTCAGGAAAGGTTACACAAGGGCGTATGTGCAACACATACCAGAGATAGGGAATGAGGTAGACACGGAAAATCTCGAAGAATCCCCACTGAGAGATCGACCAACCGATAGCGGCCAACCAGAGCATGATTCCAACGTTGGAGATGAAAATCTGGCCGCGCTGGTCAGGACGGAACATAACAGAGTCCGCGTTGAAGTCTGCAATCGCTGGTGAGCATGTTCCATTGACACTCGTTGAGATGCGCACGTACGGCTCGTGCCCTTGGGGTACCTCTGCTGACCGGACGCGTTGAGAATGATGTACGCGGGCCACCCACCAACCTATGATGGTACCGCAGGTTAAACGCTGAATATTATCTCGATCGAACATCCTAGACTCACGAGGTAGCGAAGGGAGCCGTAGATTGCGCCGATGGGGGAGTCCCCGAGGGCCTCATAGAGCTCCTGCTTGACCTCCTCGGTGACGCTGGAGCCAGCAAGGTTCTCCTTGGTGGGATCGAAGGCAGGCAGGCCAAGCTGAGAGCGCGTCTTGGGTACGAAGACCTGGTCCTGCGTCATGTGGCCGGTAGAAGCGTGGTGCTTCCCATGGGTGATGCGCCACGCGTGATAAGGTACTCCGAGTCTATGCGTTGAATAGGAACGTGTCCGAAGAATCGACAGCAGCGGAGGCGCAGATATCACATGTCAGACACGGTCATGACCAGGCAGGAAGGCTGCGGAGACGCGAAGACTCACGCGGAGTGAAGGACCCATCCGACGGTGTTGTTGACTACCTTGGACTCAGAGAAAGCCTGGTGGCCGCACTCGTGCGCGATGACCCAGAGGCCAGTGGCAAAGAGGCCGACAAAGAACGTGTAGAACGCCCAAAGCACGAAGCGCGCGGCGGGGTAGAGGGCCGCGTTCGGGAGGGAGATGTGCTCAGGAGTCAAAAGCGCGTCGAGGAAATAGGTTCCCTTGTAGATGGCGCTGATGATCGCGACGTCCATGAACCTAGCAAAGAACGAGATAAGAAACCGGTATATGATTGTTAACACGTTCAGGACTTACACGTAGAGCGAGGACCGGAACGCAGAGCGCTTATGGCAGTGAGCCCTGTTATCCGACATGCGCATTGAGCTCTGCAGATTGGTACACAGGGCTTGCTTGAACTCACGGAATAGCCGAAAGAAGATCCTTGACGGTCAGGTCCGGGATCACGAACGGCTTCTGCTCGATGGTCGTCCTTGCGGACGGGGACTTTGCCGACATTTTTGCGGGAGCTGGCCTGAGGGGGACAGGAGAAAAACGAGGACCAGACGTCTATGAGACCGGGGCCGTCTACGGGAGTCTATGGCGGGGGAGGAGGAAGGAGGGGCGGGGCCAGCAAATGAACGGGCCCGGTTTTTATTGGGGTGTCCGCTTAGGTGCGGAGTTTTCCGGGGAAGGGCGAGATACGGAAGCGCAGGAAGACAGGCGCGCGCGTACGTGCCAATCAATTCCGCTGCCGCTTTGTCCTCCCCACTCTGCCCACGTTCCAACCCGCCTCCTCTGGGTCCGCGACTCCCGTCTAGATGCCGTCGTGCTCGCCCAGAATCGCTCAGACCGTTCCCGACTGCGCCACGGGCGTCGTCTTCCGCTCGGCGTACTGACGCGAATGGGGCAACGTAAGTACGACATCGCCCAGCTTCCCTGCATGTACTCCCCCTCGCGCCCGCCTTAGCTCCCGTGTCCTGCCCTCCAACACCGCTTCGAAATATCGCGACTACGACGTGTGCTAGCTCGCCGGAGAAACGATATCACCGCCAGACCCGCCCAAGACGGTGTCGTAGGTGGCAGCTCCGCGCTCGGAGCGCGGGCCCCCGGATTGCGCCCCGACCCCACAGCAGATCCCAGCAGGACCAACTGCCGATCAAAGATGTTGTGTGCGTGTTCCCATTTCACGCATTCGATATCTGTCCGCAGGCTAGTACTAGTTGCGAGGCAAGAAAGGGGGACACACGCAAACGCTCCGAGACGGCGATCGCTGCTAGGCTCGGGGTCTGTAGTGAGACACGGGGCCGAACTCGTACGATGATACGCTGGCGAGCGGGGACACCGGATCGCTATCCAGTCCAGCACCGTGCACCAGCTCGTCAACGTGCATCTTGACGTCGTAGACTCGCTATGAACGCCATGCACGCAAGTCATTTTCGTGCTATCTACCTACTGCGATGATCACTAGGTTCTAGCACTGCTCTCCTTAGCGCACGCCGAGCATGCCCTGGCCGGAGAGAAGACTGTCTGCGCGTTTCTGCATCATTACCGCTGTCATTCCTGCTCGTAGAAGGGTCGCTTCATGCGAGAAGCCGCCATAGCACGTCGCCTCGTCCGCTCTCCTCGGTACCATCCTCGTATATGGCAGTCACCGTGCACCATACCTTACCAATGGCAGCTTCATTAGATCAAGCGTATGGAATGATCCTAAGCTTGACGTGCAACTTCGATGGTATTGTGCCATGCGCATGGTTGGCGGGACTGAGGAGAGCAGCTACCTTTGCGGCCGTGCGGTCCCAGGGGGATACGGCACCGTCCGACCATCTATCCAGACAAGCTCATGTCAATGGCAACAAGAAGCAGATATAAGAAGCCTTCTACTCGTCATCCCCGCATATTCAATGCAGTTTCTATGATCCACACCCCCCGCAAGACTTCACAACGGCCCGCGAACAGCGGCCCTCCTTCGTACGCCAAGCGATGCATATACAACAAGACACGAAATGTAAACACAACTATACAATACGATATATAGCACGACAAGATAGATGCACGCGTCCACAGTCCATATGCATGCGCCCACAATATCCTACACAGCGGCCCCGCCCCGAACGGCTCAGGGCCCTGGCCTCGGGGAAGTAGGCCTACGCAAGCGCGTCCAGGCGCCCCGCGAGGCCCGCCAAGAACCCGAACCCGTCCTTCGTGACCGTGCGCCCGCTCGAGCCGTTGATGACCGCCCCGAACTCGACCACGAGCGCCGCAAGCTGCTCGTTCCCCGCCGCGCGCCGCACGTCCTGCCCCAGCCGCCACAGCTTGTTCATCTTCCCCTGCCGCGTCTCGCGCGCCCCGCCGTCCCCGCCCTGCGACGCCTCCGACGCCCCGCTGGCGCGCGGGCGTGCCGTGCGGATCGGGCCCGCGAACACGCTTGGGTCCGCGAGCTGCTTGTGCAGCGCGTCGAGCACCGCGAACCCTTCCTTCGTGAGCATCCGCGACCGGTTCTCCTCCATCGTGCGCGCGAAGTCGCGCACCAGCCTCGCGAGTGCAACATTGTCCGTCGCCGCTGCGACTTCGCGCGCGATCTGCGCGAGGCGCGCCGCTTTCGTCAGCCGCCCTGCGGCGGGCGCAGCGCGTGCGTTCTCGTCCCGCGAGCCCTCGTCGTCGCTGATGAGGTTGATGACCTCTTTGCTCTTTGGGGGCGAGGGCTTGGGAGGCTTGCCGCCTTTCTTGCCGTCCTTGGGTGCGGCGTTAGTGTCCCGGTTGACGAGATTGTCACGGACGCCGAGCACCTGCCGCTCCCCAAGCTGCATATTTGCGAGACCGTTGAGAACGCCCTCCAGCTCGCCAGAGTCTTTCCGCAGTGGCGCGGTCTGCACTCGCACAGTGGGCTGTAGTACTCGTGTGTGAGCTCCTAGCTTCAATGCTCATTATCTGTGTAGCACGTACCTCTGGGTTTGGTGGTGGCCAAATGAAGTCCGGACTGCTCGGGAAACCGTTGTCCTCTGCAAGCGTGGCGAACTCCTCGATCCACCGCTCGTAATCTGGCCGCTCGGCGAACTGTAACCGGCGGCACGACCTCAGGAACTCCTCAAACACTGGTGGCAGTCCGCGGCAAATCTCTTCTGGCGTAGCATTGCGCTTCTCATACATGAGCCGATTGTGCGCCTCGTCCGTCTTGGGCACGCCATTCCGCGTCCAGCTCAGCCCGCCCGGCGTGAGCATGTGGACGAGCATGAGCGCGACGGCCTCCATGTCGTCTCGCCGTGACGGCACTGCATCACCCCCGTAAGTTCAAATTCAAGCGTGCCGTTCCCGGCGGGTCGACAAGCAAGGGCAAGGGGAGAGGCGCACCTGAACCACGGCAGTGCACGCGCACGGACGAGAACCAGTAGTTGCCGATGAAATCGCGCGGCGCCTTGCTGTCCGGGATGTGGCGCTTCGTGTGCTGGTCGATGTAGAACTTGGAGAACCCAAAGTCGATCATGTAGATCGTCGTGTTGTTCGGCGGGAGCCCGAGCACGCAGTTGCCCAGCTGGATGTCGCGGTGCAGCAGCCCGCGTGCGTGCATGAACTGCAGCCGCGCGATCTGGCCCCCAGGAGCATGTCAACAACACCCTTCTTCGGTTTCGGTACGGGACGAAGGAGGGAGGGAGGGAGAACGAAGAGTCAGCACCCGCCGGCCGGTGCGCGCGAAAGTGGCGAGGGGGGAGGCAAGGTGGGGAGAGGGGCACTCACCACTTGCTGCGCGACACAGCAGACGCTGCGGAGGTCCCACACGTCTGTCGTTTTCGATCGGTGTAGGCTGTCGAGGCTGGACCCGAGGAGGTCGATGGCGAGGTAGTCCCAGGTGCCGTGGTGGCCAGACGCCCAGAGGGTGGGCATGCCCTCGCCGCCCTGCAGCGCGGGGTAGAAGCTGCGCTCGTACCTGTTCGTCGGGCATGACTCGTTTATGGGCTGTAGTTTGAGTGCGACCCATTGGTTGGTGTGGATGTGTCTAGCGCAGAATATGGCGCCTGTGCCGCAGCGCGTCAATTGAAGCTCAAGGGGCGCACGTATATTGGTGATGCTCACCAGAAAATCCGGCGCCGAGTTTCTGGTGAAGCTCGTAGTTCCCCACATAGCGGGGATATTTGTTCTGGTGTGCCATATTGCAGATGGCGTTGTTATTGATAGTTTGGTGGCCGTACGCGCCGTGTGGTGTGTAGGGTGGCTAGATGGTGCGATGGGCCGTTCGATGACGAGGATACGTGTCTAAGCGAGCCACCAGATAATCAGGGAGTAGGGGGTGCCGCGTACGGTGAGTAGGAGAGGCAGATCTGGAGGCGGCTGAGAGGGAGGTGGGTGTGCTGGAGAGCGCGCGGTTCGACACGCCTCGCGTAAGTCCAACATGGGTGTTCACGGTCACGTGCTTGTCGCGTTCTACGTGCATGGCCGCGTCACCCACAGGGTGTGTGGCGTACACTCTCGCACACCTGGACTCAAGGCCGCCCTCTATGCATTGAAGAAACGTCGGTAGCTGGTGCAGCTATGAGTGGGTGTTTTTTTCATGGCAGCATCACGGACCAAGAGACGGAGAGCAACCGCCAAGGTGCTACGCGGTAAAGAACTCAACGAGCGGCTGCGAGGATCGGCATGTCTTCATTGACAAGCCAGGGAAGCGACCTGTTGGTCGCAAGCGAATTCGGAGTGGATATGCGAGGTATACGATTATTTCTGTATACGGTATCGAGGGGGTCCCTCACATTAGGGTGTTCACCACCCGCACACGTTCCCGTGCTGTAACATAGACCACACGCGGTGGACGTCTAGTCTCTACTCTAGCCTCTAGTAGCGTCTACGCCGCATCTACTCGTCCTTGTCCACAATCTCGATGCCCGAGTCGCTGCCTGCCGCGTCCGCAAACACCGCACGCGACGCCGCGAGCCCATGCGCGTTCTTGTAGAACAGAATATCGCCCTCGTCCTCGACGAACTTGCACTCCCTAAAGACACGGTACATCTCCGCCCACCCCCCGGGCCGGCCCTGCAGGTGGATGCCGTGCTTGCCGAGCAGCGCGCGCAGCGCGTCCGTCGCCTCCCACGCGTGGTAGTGCGGGATCTTCGACGACAGGTGGTGCGCGACGTGCGTCTCCGAGATGCCGTGCGTCGCGAACGCACCGAGCCAGCCCATCGCGCTCCCGAGGTCCCCGAGCAGGTTGCGGTCCATCGTCGAGAGCGCGCCGCGCGGGAAGGTGAACTCGGCGGCGTGGTAGTGGGGCAGGAGCGGGTCGGTGTGCTGGAGGAAGGTGATCAGGATGATCCAGTGGTTCACCCTAGTGAAGGAGTGAAGTCAGAAGTGTCCGTGTACGAGTGGATATGCGTGACATACCAGATGAACGGCATAAAGTAGACACGGAAGACCTCGAGGACGCCGAACTGGGTCGCGGAGATGATGATGGCAGCAGCCCAAAGCATGATTCCGACGTTCGAAATGATGATCTGGCCGCGCTGGTCAGGGCGGAAGATGATCGCTGAGGGGTCGAAATCTAGTTCGAGTCGTTAGCATGGTGTGAGTGCATATTGTCAAGGTATACATACGGCTCGTGCCCTTGGGGTACCGACGCTGTCCGGACGCATTGGCCAACAGATACGCGGGGAAGCCAGCAAGCTGCAAAAATCATCAGTACACAGGATACCGCCTCGTGAGACGCATGAACTGACCAGGTAACGAAGGAAGAAGTACATGATACCGATAGGGGTGTCGCCAAGAGCCTCCCATAGTTCCTGCTTGACCTCCTCGGCGACGCTGGAACCGGCGAGGTCCTCCTTGGTAGGGTCGAAGGCAGGGAGACCGAGCTCAGAGCGGGTGCGCGGGACGTAGACCTGGTCTTGCGTCATGTGTCCGGTAGACGCATGGTGCTTGCCGTGACTGATACGCCATGCATGATAGGGCATGCCAAGTCTATTCGTCAGATTACATGATGGCGGGAGAGCACGTGAAAATGAATGTTTGAGACCAGGTCAGTGACAGGTTCACGAGAAAGAATGCTGCGCCGTACCCAGAGTGCAGAACCCAACCGACAGCGTTGTTGATAGCCTTCGAGTCGGAGAATGCCCCGTGACCACACTCGTGGGCGAGAACCCAGAGCCCAGTGCAGAAGAGGCCGACGATGAAAGTGTACAGCGACCAGAGGGCGAAGCGTGCAGCTGGGTAGAGGATCGCATACGGCAGGGCGATGTGCTCCGGACGAAGGAGTGCATCGAGGAAGTAGGTGCCCTTGTACACGGCGCCGATAATAGCGAAGTCCATCACGCTGGCAGGGAAAACATGAGATGGCGTGACGCGACATAAAACAGGCTTCCACGTACACGTAGGACATGGACCGGAGCGTCGACCGCTCATTGCAATGCGCACTGGCTCACGACAGAGTCCCATTAGCCCTGCACCTCGTCGCACATCCGACGCTCCTGTACTTACGGGATGACCGAGAGCAAGTCCTTGACGGAAAAGTCGGGGATGACTACAGGCTTTTGCTCGATGGTCGTCCGTGCGGACGTGGCTTTTGTGGACATGTTTGTTCTAGCAAACGACCGAGAAAACGAGAGACAGAGGAGAGACCAGACGTCTATGGGGACCACGGCAGTCTAGGGAGCGTCGCGGGCGGGGAGAGGGGGCAGAGGAAGAGAGGACGGGTACAGCGAATGAAAAGAGCGAATTTTGTTGGGGACTCCGCTTAGCTGGGAACAGGCACAGCTGTTTCAGACATCCCCAGACTGGTTGAGCGAATATGCGCACGCTTCGCACGCACAATGTCTGCCGTGTGATTTGATTAAAACGGGCTTGCCCTCACCCCATCACTCCGCCGCCAATGCCCAGGGTGGCGGCGGTCACATAATAGCCTTAGGCCCCGCTCAGAATGGCTGGGGCCGCGGGGACTGGGACAGGCCTTTGTGGCAGCAGGAGAGACGATCTTGCGGGCAGCCCAGGCCTCCACCACATAGCTTGGCGTTCGCTGGGTTGGGAGGGAGTGCATCGATCGGATCCTGCGACAGAGTCTGACAGGCGAATCGCGACGTGGCGCGTTCGAAATACGCGCACGCGGTCACGTGCAGCTCACGCTCGCGTGGCGACCGGCGTGGCGGCGGTGGCGCCGTTCTCTCAGCCACCCCGCTGTCGTCCGTCCGACTCCGAGCTTGGGCGCAGTCGGTTCGGCTCGAGGCCCGCTACTATGTCCTATGTCTCGGAGCACGATCCATGGCACTAGTGTGCGGATGCGCTCTCAGTACTGGTCTCTTCCAGTCTCGAGCGCTCCGCCCGCCGAAATCTTAACGAAGCCCCGGGGCGTCTCCATAGCAGCCCAGCACGGGCTAGGTTCGCGATCGCGTGGTAAGACGGATATTAGCGTCGGAAACCCGCCGATTCTACCTTCGGTAATATACAGTGCCAACGGACAACTCGTACAACTCCTCACACAACTTGGCAAGCATATCTGAGCATGTCATAGCGGAGCCAACTACTGCGCACGACCAGATGTCCAGATGTCAGCAACACATCTGTAGGTGGATACCAGGGCAAGAGCGGCCGTCGGCTAAGTACCAGGGCACCACCCATGCACGTTGCAGCGCTCGCGTTGCGTATACACGCTGCGTATAGCCTTCTTCCGCCAGCCTTTATCCTGCCATATCAACGCGTTGCCGGATGGTGCCCGGATGGCGCCCTTGAAGGTCGAGCACTCCACTCCTGGCGTCGTTCGTCGCAATCGCCTCCTGGTGTCCGCCCGTATATAAGGCGGCGTGTATCTTGACTGTAACGCCCACATTATGCATGTACGAACTCTTGTAACGATCTACGCAACGCTCGCGGCCGCGCCCGCTCTATCACAGCAAATCTTTGATGTTGTGAGTGCTTCACCTAGCTATCGATAGTGCCATCCGCACCCATGGACTGATGATTTTCGCGGATTGCAGTGGACGACGACTTGGGATCGCACCCAGCTGCTCAACTATGAAAACCTCTCCCCAAATCCAGTGAACTTTGTCGCTGCAAGCGGGACAGATGACGGCGACATAACCATCGACGATGGCACAGTCCACCAAAGCATGGCCGGATTCGGAGCCAGTCTGAGTACGTTGTCTCCCCTCGTGATTCCTCGATGGCGATGGAGCAGTGCCCACTAACACCCTCTACCCCCATCCTAGCCGACTCCTCCGCGCTCCTCTTGAGCAAGCTGAAAGTGAGGAGCCATTCTGGTGCTGCACCGAGTCACCTACCTGGAGTCGTACTGATCCCGAGTCTCGTGCGCGCATAGGACAAGAATGCCGGCAACTACTGGTCGCTCTTGGGCAAGCTATTCGATCGTGAGTGTCCACTCTGGCTTGGCAGCACATAATGCGCCCCAGCTGAACATGTCTTACGTTGTCCAGCCACCAACGGTGCAAACGCCGCTGGCTTTACCTATCTGCGTGTGCCCCTCGGCGCGTCAGACTTCTCCGCCAACGGTATGCATGCCTGATTTATCTCAGGGTTGTATCACTCATCGTCGAGTGATGTATAGTGTACAGTTTCGACGACGTCGATGGCGACACCCACCTCAATAACTTCGACATCGGCAAGGCGCCTTCGTACCTGTTCTCTACCATCAGGGACATCCAGGGCATCAACCCGTACCTGAGGGTACACATTTTGCCATGGTCCCCCGTATGTTCCACTCATCCGATTCCACGGAAGATATGCTCACCTGCGCTTCTCCTGATGTCAGCCTGCTTGGATGAAGGACAGCGGAACGATGAAGGGCGGAAGCTTGGTGTCGGGCTACACAACCGTCTGTGCGTAAACACACAGATCTCAGTGGCCATCCGGACTGACGCTCCGCCTTGCACTCAGACGCGAACTACCTGCTCAAATGCCTGCAAGGCTTCCAAAATCGCGGTATTTTTGCATGGGCCATCGGCATACAGGTACGTTTCGCAGATACAACACCCTTCGTAACACAACCCGACATTAGATGCTCTGCAGAACGAGCCGCAGCACAGCGACCCCACTTACCCTTCGACTTCCATGTCTGCGTACCAAGAGGCGCAGATCGGCGCTGCCCTGCGCTCACTCATGGACGCCAACGGGTTCGCGAGCGTCCGTCTGATCGGATACGAGCACAACTGGGACGACGCGGGCGACTACCCTATCAAGATCGTGAGCCCTCACATCTGACGATGTTCGCGCAAATGGCGTACCCGTGCTAATGGTGTATTGCCTAATAGACGGAAGACGCGGGGAACGCGTTCTCCGGGGTCGCGTTCCACTGCTACGAGGGCGACGTCGCGCAGCAATCCGCATTCGTGAACTCGTTCCCCGACAAGGAGGTGTACATGACCGAGTGCACGGGCGTGGACGGCACCGACTGGTGGGAGGACATCAAGGTCAGTAGTGCCCCTGTATCTCGGTCTTTTACGCCCGTCTGACGAAACTTCACAGTGGTACATGGACAACCTGTGAATTCCTTCCCCACACGCACGCCTCCCCCGATAGACTGCTGACCTCGCGTGCTCCACAGCTTCATCGGCTCGGTGAACCGCGGCTCGTCGGGCGCTCTCATGTGGAACCTCGCGCTCGACGGGAACGGGAGCCCGAAGCTGCCCGGTGCGGGCAGCTGCAGCACGGCCTGCCGCGCCGTCGTCACCGTGAACTCGGACGGCAGCTACGCGTTCAACCAAGAATGTGAGTCGGCGCGATCTGTGTTGTGCTTGTACTGGTGCTGATTGCTGTGCCGCTAGATTACTCGATGGCGCAGGCGAGCAAGGCCGTCCTTCCGCGGGACACGAACGGGCCGTTCGGGCAGCGCATCGGGTCTTCCGTTGGAGGTGGCCTCTCGAGCGACCTCCAGGTTACGGCGTACGTGACGGAACGCGGCAACTCGTCCGACTGGCGGCGCTACAGCCTGGTGGTCCTGAACTCGAAGGACCAGAAGAGCGGCAGCTACAGCCCTTCCTCGGTCAAGGCTACGATCGGGTTCCGAGGAAAGCTGGCGACGTACACGTTCCCGGTGGGCGTGACGACCCTGTGGTGGTATGCTCAGTGAATGGGGATTACGGCTGAAACGAACACGAACGTGACGACTAAGTACGAAACGGACCCAATGGACCTCTCACGAACCATTATGTAGAAACATACCCCCATAGATGTCGGGTGCGTACAGTGCTTCATACTAGATGCGAGGATGTAGCCATACCCAGTGATTGGTTTGCAATACCACATGCCTTCAGGATTGATACATGTCTACTCGCATAACTAAAGATCTAAACGGGAACTCAAAAACACTCCCTCCTGTAGATGGACGCGTCGCGTCGCGTCTGCTTGGGCGCCATACACGGTCACGTGTTCTCTTGGCCATATCGCAAAATCTTGGCGCGTGGCTCGCCAAGGATCTGAACTCTCTTCGGACGTCTTCCGACTCTTCCCGACCTTCGAGCTGCTGTAAGCTGCTGTGCGAGGCACCTACAAGTACTTCGAGCCTACTCCTGCTTCTACTTCTGCGGTTCGCTGGAATGAGCGTCGCAAATCTGAGAACAACACCAGTGCACCTTTGTTCTACGCATGCCGCACCCGGCGTGATCTCGGACGCTATCGCTATATATTCCGCTGCTTCTAGGCTGGCTTATAACTGGTCGTCTGCCCACTGCAACTAGAATCGGTGCCGCACGCATCCCGCTGCATTCTTGTTGGCGAAGCCGCAGTGCCTGGCTTTCCGCACTCGGAGGTTTGTCTTGTCATCGCTGGTTCTCTGATAATCCCATGTGGGTTCTGGCAGGTGATGACGCGGGTGCACTCTGCCGCGTTTGTCGAGCTCTGCGCGCATACTCATGGCGACCATCACGATGCATCCAGCTTCCGCTCCCCGTGGGCTGCGCACGCTACTTTGGCTTTGTGACACACGTCCGTCATGCGCCCAGAGCGCCGGGAAAGTGCTCACGCCCTCGTCTGTGGGCTCGCCGCGGACGTCACTTGATGACGCTTCTCTGCCCTTACCACACGCTGCCGTACGGGCCCGTCTTCGTTGCGACGCGATAGCCCAACTCTGTCTGCGCTCCGTATCACCCTGCGCGGCCACCCAACCGCCTATGATTAGACAGCTTCCTCGCCCGGCTGTTGTCGCTCGACAGGCACGCACGCACCCTATTCCGGTCTCGAGAGGCTCGCCTGTGATGCACCCTCTAGCCTCTAATTGGCGTGTGATGCACGCGCCGGTTCAGCTTGTATGATGGTCGTATGGTTCTGTTCGGAGCCTGGACTCTGTACCCGGGGGATCTGACAAGCCGGGCGCGCGGTGTTGCTGTGGGGGATGTGTACGAGATGGCAGCCCCGGGCCCTTGTTGCGCGGATGAAATTGCGTATGGGGTTCTGTTCTCAGGACTGCGGCTCGCGCGAGGCGTGTTGTCGGAGATGAACGCAGGACGAGATCCGAGGGGATATATAATATTGTGGCACCGCGCCACACCGGTGCACCGTCCGCCCCACAGCTTCGAATTCCGTCAAACCGCGGTCCCGTCTTGTGCAGGTCGCCGTCGACGCCGTCTGCTGCTCGTCCAACGACTCTCTCCTTTGTGCTACCATGATCATCCGTCTTTCGGTCCTCACTGGAGTCGCCCTCGCGGTCGCACCCGCCGTCGGCCAGCAGATATACGACATCGTAAGCCCCATCTACCTTCCTATATGCGCATGTACTCACAGGCACCGTTGTGGCGGTACAGTGGGCCACTACCTGGGACCGCGCACAGTCCTTCACATATACCAACCTATCCCCCAATCCCATCAACTTTGGCTCGCCAGGCGCGATAGGTGCAGCAGACATCACGGTCAATGAGACCCCCCTCGCGCAGGCCATGGTCGGCTATGGCGCGACTCTCAGTACGTCCATGCCTCACGTCGTGCGACCCGCGTGCAGCGCTGACAGCGCCGCACGCACGCGCCACCAGCTGATTCCTCCGCACTCACCCTGAACAACCTAAAGGTGAGTTTGCTCCTCTCACGCGCGGCCATATGTCATGTCCGGTGCTCACGCCAAGCGCCGCCTGACAGAACCAGAACTCTAACAACTACTGGTCCATCCTGAACACACTATTCGACCGTAAGGCGCCCCCACTTTGAGTTTCGTTACGGAATGACAAATGCGCATATATCCAGCCACCGACGGAGCAAACGCCGCAGGGCTAACTTATCTCCGTGTACCACTCGGCGCGTCCGACTTCTCCGCGAGCGGTGAGTGCGCGTGCGCGCGTCTCGCATACGTTCTTGCCACTGACGGGCGTTGTGGTACAGTGTACAGCTTTGATGATACCTCGGGAGACACCTCGCTCGCGAATTTCAATATCAACAAGGCACCCTCCTACCTCTTCTCTGTCATTAACGATATCCAGAGCGTCAACCCGTACCTGAAGGTACACATCCTGCCGTGGTCGCCAGTGAGTCCTGCATCTCCCAGGTACGCGAGAGGCCGGCGCTTACGCGGAGTCGTGCTTCTGTTTCTCAGCCGGGATGGATGAAGGACAGTGGCACGATGAATGGAGGGAACTTCAACTCGGCGTTCGTTAGCGTCTGTGCGTGCCACACCCTTGACACGCCGCGCCCGTATGCCGGCATTTGACACTGACGCGCGGCCGCAGACGCCAACTACCTTCTCAAGAGCCTGCAGGGCTTCCAGAGCCACGGTATCACCGTGTACGCCATCGGCATCCAGGTAAGATGCCCTGGGCTCATGTGGCGGGAGCATGGAACTCAACAAACCTACTCCTACTGCGGCGGACGTAGAATGAGCCCGAGAACAGCAACCCGACGTATCCGACGTGCAAGATCAGCGCGAGCCAGGAGGCACAGATCGGGTCCGCGCTGCGCACGCTCATGAACGCGAATGGGTTCTCTGCCGTCCGCATCATTGGCTACGACCACAATTGGAGCGACGCGGCGGGGTACCCCGTCCAGTTGGTGCGTGAACTCATTATCATCAGCGCTCTATACGCAGCCGCGGAGATGGAGCGAACTCTAACACCTGTGGAACATAGATGGATGACGCGTCCAGCGCGTTTTCGGGCGTCGCTTTTCACTGCTATGCCGGCAACTTCACGCAGCAGGATTCGTTTCACAATGCGTTCCCGGGTAAGGAGGTATACTTTACGGAATGCACGGGCGAGTACGGGAGTGATTGGTGGACTGACGTCAAGGTGTGTACCTGTGTTTCCTCTCCGAATACTCTACTCATCGACTATACGCCTCCCAGTGGTACATGGAGAACATGTGAGTCTCAGTTGCACTGTTGCGCCACTCGTGGAGTGAACATGGTCCTCTTTACAGTTTCATTGGCTCCGTGACCCACTCGGCGAAGAGCGCTCTTATGTGGAACATCGCGCTCGACGGGAACGGCAGCCCGAAGCTGCCGGGCACGAACAGCTGTGGCACGCCCTGCCGCCCGGTAGTGCAGGTCAACAGCGACGGAACCTTTGTGTACCACCAGGAATGTCAGTGGCGCCTCTCCCTATCGTGCTCACTACCCACTCCAGGCAATGGGCTGAACTGTTTCTCTAGTCTTCGCTATGGCGCAGGCCGGCAAGGCGATTCTCCCGCGCGACGTCAACGGGCCATTCGGGCAGCGCCTCCATGTCACCATCGGCGGCTCGAAAGCCCAGGGTCTCATCGCGACTGCGTTCGTCACCGGGCGTGTCAATCCCTCCGACTGGGACCGCTACAGTCTCGTTGTACTGAACTGGTGCGTCCCTCTATGACCATCGGCCGAACTATGCACGGAACCGGATGCTGACTGTGTCGTGCTTTGCAGGGACGACCGTCCGAACGGCTCGTGGAACCCGACGCCGATCCAGACGACGATCGAGTTCCGAGACATGCAGGCGACGTACACCTTCCCCGTCGGCGTCACCACGCTCTGGTGGTACGCCCCCAGCGCGAGCCTCGATGTCGACGCCGACGCCGACGCCACAGAGCGGCAGCAGGAAGGGAAGCAGAAGCCCCTGCACGCGAAGGAGCCATTCACGGCGTGGGTGCACGCGGACGTCAACGGCGAGCGCCAGCGCCCGATCGAGATGGCGTTCCGGTGAGGGGTGGGTCGGTGGTCTGTTGTGTATATGTATATACCCTGTATACTAGTAGTAGCGTGTGATGGATTGTCTGGAGCGACGGGTTGTGGGCGTGTGTCCTTTCGACGCGCTGTGGTGGTGATGGATGTCATCTTTGTGCCACATGTCTTGGCATACAGTGCCCGGAGCCGAGTGGATGGGGCGCGCCTCCAAGTTTAATCACCTGCAGTCTTCTGCGCAAATGCTTTGTTTCCTCGAGTCTAGTGACCAAGTGCTAGTCCAGTTGCAGAGATATTACAGGATTAACACCGACTAGAATTCGAAGCCCTGTAACCTTTCTGAACACACCTCAGGATTGTGTGCCAGTGTTTCGCAGATGGCAGGGGTGAGGGGTTGAAGTAGCACAATAATAAAAGGCAACTGCAGCCAGTCTATCATATTCTTGCCTTAGAAACAGTCCCAGGAGGCGGCGTGTACAAATTGAAGGGGGTATACGGCGGGTCTTTCAAATTGGCTTTTCGGCTTACTGCAGGCGCTTCCCGAACGTGGGCGCCACGAGGCTCACACTCCACAACGCCAGCACCGCCACCATGCCTGGCCCTGGGACTGATCGAATATGGCCCCAGGCGGCAGTGCAGCGTCATGGAGCTGCTGCCCCACTGCCCAGGTCCGGCGCAAGGAACAGCCCGCGAAAACCACCTCATCATACGCCCGGCGGGGCTAGACAGCCGGGCATCGACCCATCGACCCCGCCATCTCGCGAAACAGAGGATAAGGAGTGGAGTGCGCCACCGACGCGGGGCAGCCCTCACTACGAACGCCCCCGGCCGGCGGGTGCGCTCGTCTCCCCAGAATCGCCCGCCACACGCGTCGCGCGGTGGGGGCTCGGGCGTACGTCACTGTACGTCCAAAAAAACCAGCGCACTGCGGCGCGATCGTGTATGATGCCATGATGCGAGGTGTTACAATACTGTATGCGGAGGAGAATCTACCTATTGCTACATAATATCATTGGAGGTGGGGGACGGAGGCGATAGCGCTGGAATGATCGGCGACGACATCAGCGTAGATTCGATGTGCGGTGCGAGCAGGCGGGGAACGGGGTGGGATGTGGGGAGGGGAGGGGGCAAGGGGGGAGGGAGCAGAGCGAGCCACAGAGCGAGCGCGTTACAGCCAGATAACGGAACAGCGAACAAGACAAAGTGTGCAACAGTTGACCCAAAATGCAACGAGAGAAAGCCCTGGTGGTGTGACGTGATGATGATGACGACGTTGTGTATTCAAGTGATGAAAATCCCAGACCGAAATGGAGAAAGAAAGATAAAAGCAGAGCAGTGATCGTCTCGCGCGGCGCGCGGCCCAAAAGCGTGTGTAGCGGGCGGGGCGCGGCGGCGGGGCGCCGTGAGTAGTGTAGAATATTATAAGTAAAGCGTGTGCGGTGCGTGCGTGCGATCGTGTATGCGTGCGTGCGTGCGGTGGGTGGCGCTGCCAAGCAGCGGTGAGTCGTTTCGTGAATGATTCGTTTTTGAAGGGTGGGTGGGGGTGCAGCGGCGATCCGATCCGGTCGAGCGTCCGCCGGCCCCGTCCCGCCCCAGCAGCGCCGTCCTCATCGTCCCTCCCGCGGGCCCGGCGTCGCGCCCGGGAGCACGTCCACCGAGATCGACGCCTTGCCGTGCAGCCGCCGCCCGACGTCCACGGTCGCGCCCGGGGTCGGCGGCTGCGTCTGCGGCTGCTCGACCTTGTCCCACTCCTCGAGGAGCAGTTGCCCGACCGCGGGCTCCAGCTCCGTCCCGTCGCGCGACACCTTCACCTCCCGATCGTGGTTCCACGGGTTGCGCAGGTGCCGCGTACGCGTGAACGGCAGCCGGTGCGAGCGGATCCACTCCACCTTGAACGGCTCTCCCCACACGGGGCCGTCCTCCTGAGGCGGCTGCGCGGCCGAGGGCTCACCCGCCGGCGCAACGCCCTTTCCCTTGTCCTTGTCGCGCGGGGTTTCGGCGAGGGGGCGCTCATCCTCCTCGGCAACCGTACCCAGGGTGCTGTCCTCTGACTTGCGCGTCTCTGCAGGCGTAGGGTTGCGTATCGCACGGATGGGCGCCGTAGGGTCGAGCTTGATGTCCTCCGGCTGCGAGAGCGCCCTGGACCTACTTGCGCTCGCGATGACAGGCGCGGCGGGACGTATCCCCTGGGGGTCCGCGCTCAATGTGGTCTGACCGCGTTCTGCGCCAACCATGCTCAGGTTGCGGTGCGGCTGGAACATCTCCGCTGGGGCGGACGCACGCTCGGAAAGCGCGTTCAGACCTCGGGAAGACGATGGGGGCGGTCCCGTCGTCGAGGTCTCAGGCGACATAGCAGACGGCGAGCCGCCGTAACGATGCTCGCTCGGGGAGAAGTAGAGGAGCTCCTTGTCATGGCGCACCGCGGACGGACTGTCCTGCGGCTGGGTGGTCGAGCGGCGTGGTACTGAAGCGTCCGTCCGGGTGGCCCAGGGGACGCGCTGCTCTCCGCGGGTGATCGGACCTGCCATCCTTACGGAGCCGGAACTAGGTTAGACTGGTAAGTGGAGACGAAAGAAGGGACACTTACTTCGCGTATCCGTAAAACTCTCCGCTCTTGTTCACGCTGAAGATGAGGTAGACCTCCTTGCTGGTACGGAAGGCCTGGTCCAGGATGCCCTCGTTGTGGCGCTGCGTCGCCCACAGTCCCTTCTCCACGCTCAAGTCCAAGTCGAACTGCACAGGTTGCTCAACGTCAGCGGAAGCTACACGGAGAGGGAGTCCGCGAGATTCTTACCTGGGTCAGCGACTTGAGGATGAAGTAGCGCTTCGGGAAGTAGGCCGTGAGGATGCCCGAGTTGGTCGACGCGTACGAGCCCGAGCTGCTCGAGTGCGGCTCCGGCTTGCGGCGCCGTCCGTGCACGCCCTCCTCGTCGCTGGACAACGACAGCCCCGCGAGCATCGGTGCCGCGTCGGTCGGCGAACTCGACGGCGTCGTAATGCGGTCCGACTCCGACGTCGACTGCCGCCGTGCCGAGCGCGAGCGCTCCTTCTTGTCGCGCACCCACCGCATGTGTATGCCGGAGCCCCGCTGGCCGCCGACACCCGCCTTCAGGTCGTCCTCTCGCGCACGGACGCGGCAGACGAGCCGCGGGCAGCGCGGATCGCTCGGCCGCAGCGGCAGGCCGTTGAAGTGCTTGATGGCGGCTTGCAGGTGTGGCTCGGACTGGAAGTTAACGAAGGCGCAGTTCGAGCGCGCGATGAGGAAGATGGACGAGACGCCGCCATACAGCGAGTCGGTCGAAGCCGTCGATGGAGACCCTGTTGCGGCTGAACCGACAGGTCCGGCGGGTGCGCTCTGCGTAGACATCGGGCCGACCGAAGACCCGGGGGAGGGCGGCGAGTTGAAGAACCGCCAGAGCTCGTCGTGTGTCGCGTCCGAGGGCACGTTCCCTGTCCACATCACCCACTCCGAGCGATGGGCTGGCGGATTGGGATGATACGGTCGTCGGGCCGGTGGTTGGCGCTCAGCAGTGGGTCGACTGCTGGAGCTCGCCGGGGACATGTTGACCGGCCCCTGCTCTGGCGGTCGTCCGCGCTGTAAAGGCGGCGATTTGTCCGGTATCAGATGGCTGAACTGGCTCTGCGCAGGACTGTATGGTGGAGACGTGTACGGGATCTGCCCTCCAGGAGGCGAGCTCGGGCCTGGGCTGGGGCCGGATGGGTGCGCCGGCGACGACATAGGGAACATCGGTGCGACGGAAGGGGATCCGGCCGGCTGCGCGTACTGCTGGGGCTGTTCGCCCTCGCGTGTGTTCGGAGGGTTGTATGACATCGCGTACGCGGTCTGGAAGGATTCATACTGTCCAGAAGCGGGCTGCGGTGGGAGATACCACCACGTGCCGTGGCCTTCTTGCTCAGAGGGGTAGTGTGGGGCATAGGGGCCGGAGTACTGTTGGGGGCCGTAAAGCGAGGGAGAGGGGGCAAATGAGTGTGGGGGGTAGGCGAAGGGCGGCGTCGAAAAGCGCATGGGCGAGTACGGCGTCTGACCAGCATAAGACGCAGAATGCGGCGAGGGAAGCGTGCCAGAATGTGCGTGCGGGGGACCAGAAGCCTGGGGTGCAAGCGGCGAGTGTGGGGGAGGGGAGGGATGGGCTTGCGGACTGGTGTGCGGGGAGAACATCGCAGGGCTGGTAGAAAACGAGCGGCTAGAAGACGAGCTGCTCTCCGGCGAGTGCGCTGGGAACGGAAACGCGGGCGAATGGGTCTGCATCATCGGCATGAGCGTGCTGGGAGAGTAGCCGAGCAGCTGGTTGTGTGGCGGTGAAAGCATGGACTGGTCAGGCGCGTGCAGGCCAGGGTGCGGCGGGGGATACGCGTACTGAGGCGAGTGGTGCACCATGCCGACGTGCGGTTGTGCGGACATCGTGTATTGTCCGACATATGCACCGCGCTGGCCGTACGCGTACTGCGGCGGAGGGGGACCCTGGAACGGCGGGGCGGGCGCGTTGGCGGCCGGCATGTTTTCTTGCGGTGAGGGAAGGGGCGGAGGGTAGAGAGGGCCGGCGGTAGACTGGAAGGGAGGGCGCACGGGATGGCGACGAGACGGGCCATGGTGCGACACACCTCTGCCGCGCGGGGCCTGCCTGCTGTGCTCTGAGGTGGAGCTCGTGGAGCGTGAATCTGACATATTCAACGCCGGCGCGATGGCAGCATTCCCCGAGTTATAGGCCGGGGTGCGGTCGGGCAAGTGCAGAAGATCGCTTATGTCTTCTGGACTGTTCTCGAACAGGGAGGGCGGGGCTAGCGGGGTGCGGAGCTCATGCGCTGCGTTGCGATCTGGGCAGAACGACATCGTTCAGCATGGACGCGTGTGAGGCAGGAGGAGGATATTTACAAGGGGACAGACCGGCGGGATGACGAGTGGGGGTGGCAGGAGAGTCTAGACGGAGAAATGCGAAGGGGACATGTCAGACAAAAAATAAAAGGGATATGAAAAAGGACTGGAGGGAAGGGCGGACGAAGGATTGCAGGGGCCACTGGCAAGCGAGCGGTGCCAGCGACGAGCAGCGATCTGGATACGAAAAAAGGAAAGGAGGACGGGTAGCAAATTAAAATCAGGGATTGTTGCCGTCCTCGTGGCGTTCAAACTCCGGTATAGGCGCGACCTGCGCGATCGAGGGGTCATGTCACGTGGCGCGCGAGAGGCACACTGCCGATCGAGCCTGCTCGATTCTGCAGCGGTCCTTCCCGGCCTCCGTCTCCTCCGCCAATAGACAGCACAGGCAGCACAAGCAGATTACTCACCCATCGTCGGTGTTCTCCTTCCTGCGCTCCGGGGCGCGCTTGGCAGCGACGCGGCCTCTGGCAAACGTACAGGCAGCAAATGGCCGACGGCAGCAACGGCGGATGCGGATTGGGATGGGGTCTGCGATTGGGATAGATGCAGAGGGAGGTGTTCATGCCGGTGCGGCAGCGGGCCTGGACCGGACTCAGAGGAGGAAGAAGGCTGCTGCTGCAAGCTCGCAGGCTCGGCAGAACTGTGCAGCATCTGCGTCTCCGGGCGTGGGGTTATATCGCGGGCGGGCAGTGTTGAGGATGTGCTTGCGAAGGTCGCGCGCATAGTGTGGTGTGCGCCAGAACTGAATAGGACGTGCGAGAAGCCCGAGCGAAGGCGATGCGGGTTGTGGTGCGCAGATGGAGTGGTAGGATGGCGGAGACTCAAAAGAGACGTAGAGGTGATTTTTTGGTGGGCCCGGGGGCAGGAGGCGTGGTAGGGCACGGGGATACGGTGCGTTGGCGACTTGGATGGTGGCGGCGGAGGACCTCGGACGTTATGAGCAGGCGGGGGACAGGGGGGAGCCCAAATTGGGAGGTGGATGGCGGCGTAATGGGTGGAGACGCGAAGGGGGGTGGCATGATGAGGGGTGGTGATTTGTGAATACGCTGTGGATCATGACCGCCCCGACAAGCGGGCGTGAAAGTCGCAGCGACCAGACGCAGCCAACGTCCGGGAAGTTGGCACTCGGGCTGCACGCGAGAGCGCGCGGGCGAGCGTGCGCAGGGCCGCCACTTGGATCCATCGCGGCCGAGGAGGAGGAGTCGGTCATCCATGACACCGCCAGAACACTCGTATCAATCAAAACCCCGCCAATCCTGCCATGACGTCACCCTGCACTTTTCACCCCTTCGCACATCCCCCAGCAGCGCTTTCCCCTCGTCCAACCCTCCCCCTGATTCCCCGCGCACACCCCGCAACGTGTTTTCGATGCGCCCGCAGCGTTCCCCGCCCCCGTGGACACCGACAGAGACGTGCCCCGCGTGGCCCAGCGGACGGCGGTTCGGACCCGAGAAGTCGCCCCCGGATCGATCGGTAGCCAGGGCCTGTAGGCGAGTGGTGGATAGTGCAGGCTTGTTGGCCTCGGTGTGTCCAGCGCCGAGGCGCGAGTGATGTCAGCGAGCCAGCAGCGAGTCGGCGGGAGCCCGTGGCGAGCGTAAGAACTCGCTCCACAGATCTGGTTATGCGAGATACAATTACAGTCCGATCAGCTATACTCGCCGCCATGACATCATCGCAGGCGCCGTTCCTTCTTCCTTCTTCCCAAAAGTGGGCCATGGCCTCCTCCGGCTACTCAACGCACAGAAGCACCCGAAGCACACAGTCTGTCCCCCTGTTCCTGCCGCCTGTGCACGCCGACGGCCCGTACGTACGCAACAGGCTCCGGACATGTCACCCGCCGCAGAACACAACAAGCGAACGCGACTAAAACCGCGCCCGCTGCTTCTCGCGACATGTGAGCGCCATTGCACCACTCGCCCTGGCCGATTGGGGCGGTGGTCCACAGCCTCAGGAGAAGTACTGAGCTCGAGGAGCTGGGAAACATTGTCCCGTCTGTTGTACACATGTGAGAGGTACTGTACACCGCCGACCGATTCCGAACGCTCCACGGACTCTCCAGTGCTCCGATTCCAGCACCATCAGCGCGCTATGCATCGGTATCTTCCGTCACGCCTCCCCTGTATCCTCGCAGGGCATCCCGGGGCGCACGTCCGCCGTGAGGTCGCGAAAGTGTCCCGCCAAGCCCTCCTTCACTTCCGTCACCGTCGCCCTCACCGCGAGCAGCGCAGCGCGCTTGCACTGGGGCGACAGCGAGTTCGACAGGTCCACATGCATCGCGAGCTGCTCCTCCATCGCCCCGAGCCGACCGAGCACGTCGGCGACCTCGAATTGCAGCGTCTTGTCCGTCAGGCCCACCTCCCGCCACGTCTGCGCCCACGTCGACAGGCAGCCGTGCTGGTGGTACGTGCACCCGTCCGGGCGCTCGAACGGCGGGACGGTCGTCCGCAGGCGCTCCCAGAGGCGCGTCAGCGACCAGTGCCCCGCGAGCAGCCGCGCCTTCTGCTCGCGCGTAAGCACGGCTGGCGTCCCGATTCTCGGCTCGCTGTTCGGCGCCGCTACAACCACGCCGGCAGCAGCGAGCGCAGGGGATATCCGTGGGCGGGCATATTGCTTGCCGTCTTCAACGACCCCTGGGTCGAAACTGGGGCCCATCTCGAGGAGTTGCGTGTAGTACGCGTATCCGGCGAGGGTCTCTTCTCCGCTCCGGGCTGCGATCTCCAGTGCGTGGATAGGGCGCAAATCGCGTGTCAGGATCCGGGCGACCCAGCGCGTCGCGACGAGGGTTCGTAGCTTCTCGTGACCGCATAGGAGGGCGACTTCGAGCAGTCGTTTCATCCAAGCGGAGGAACAGTGCGACGGGTGACGTTGTTGCTGCGGTGGCCCGTGTAGACCCGAGACGACGTTGTAGAGCGCGTCGACGGCCCATGATTCGGTGCTCGCGAAATGATATTTGTTAGTCATCTCGCAAATTGTCAAGAGCCGGTCGACGTTTCCGTCCGGCGTGTTGTATTCCTGTAGCTGGTGCGGCCTGTCAAATTAATTTTTCGACCCGAACGAAGCCACGTCAGTCTGTCAATAAATTTCGCCAACTCGTGGAAGGAAGTACGTACAAGGCGTAGAATACCGTTAGAAGGTCGCGGAACCGCTCCGCCGTCTCCCCATACAAGTGTATCGGATTATCGTCAGAGTACCCCTCCATAGCCTGCCACGGCACGCCGCTCATGGCGGGCATGCTGAACATGTGCTGGAACGCCGAGTCGTCGCGCCCCAGGATGTAGCGGTGGACCTACAACACAGCCCGCCCAAAACGGAGAAAGAACGAGGCCACGTTAGCACGATCGTCGTAACGCGGGTCGATACAAGCATCAGATTGGCATCGGGATCGGCACAGGAAGCCCACGAGCGGGGGCACGCTGCCACTTGCTCCAGCGTACCACATCCCTGGAGACTGGTGTGGGGGGCAGCCATGCCCGCGAGCCAATGCGAGCATTGCCAGGTGGGGGGCACGCTGCCGCGCCTGACGGCACAGGCCGATTCGCAGCGCGCTCAGTGATCATGATCTCAGCGGCGCAGACGCGTCTAAACACAGCGACGGGGATAGAACACAGAGTTTGCTCACCCTGAACAACGTGTCCTCCACGCGAATCACACAGTCTCCGCCTTGAATATAATAAATCGAGTCTTGCACAGGTTCCGTGTCCGCTTGCAGCGCAATAGCCAATCCGGAGGGGCCTTCGTCGCACATCGTCAAGGGCTCCTTCGCGCTAGCTCCACTTGCCGGATGCCGGGACGTGTCGGCGCTGCGCTGGATCTGGTCACGGTCACGTTTGTCGCCGAGCGCGCTACCGAGCGAACCGTGGTGTTGGGTGTCTGGTGGGATGGCGGACATGGAGGTGGATGCCTTGGCTTTGCCCTTGCTAGAGGAGGCGAAGCTGGCTTTCATAGGTGCCGCGGACCCGCTCTGATCGTCCGAGCCGTGCAAGTCGGGACGCACAGCAGGCTGACGTGTTTCGAGCGGTGGGGCGACTGTCTCTGTATCGGCCACCTGAGGGACACTACCGCTCGGACCAGTGCTTCCCCTGTATAAGCAGTGGTGGTCAATGTCGGCGCGTGACGAGACCGGTCCGCACTAGCTGTGCACAGCCCCATCTAGACATTTGGAATGGAACATGATACTGACATAGACATGGACGAGAGCGTACTGGATGAGGAAGGTCCGGCTGAGGCAGCGCTAGGTTCGTCCGGCAAGGCATGTGCGTTATAGCTTGGGCTGCTGCGCGTGGGGTCGAGAAGCTCGCGCTCCACTGTTCTTTGGCGCTTCCGTGGTGGCTCATGCGCCTCAGAAGATGGGCCGCAGTTCATGGGGATGAAGGGGGAAGACTCCACAGTGCTGTACGAGGAATTCGGGAAGCTCGCGGCGTAGACGTAAGAGGTCGTCAGTTTGAACGAGGGGGTCGCGCGAACTTGCAAGGTACGCTCGAATGCACGTAAACTCGCGGAGGTAAGATTCGGCGTAAGACAGCGGTAGCAGGTGTCTTTCTGGTTTCGCCGGAGGCCAGGGGGGACCAGGGCCTGATTGGATGTCGAGGCCTTAGATAGTACTGGTCGGCGAGCAGACCGATGGGGAACGGCAAAGCTGCATAAGGCTACGTGTAAATCGTACACACAAGCAATAGAGTGAGCTAGAGCCTAAGCAACAGCACAGGAGGCTGAGGTCGTGATGGTGCTAAAGAAAGCAGCGTTCAAGGAAAACGTGTGATCTCAAAGTTCACAGGGCGCTTAACTACCGGCAAACACCGAGCGTCGAAAACTTGGAGGACTGCTCGGCGCTGGGCACCATAAGCACGTCCTAGACACCCTCCTCCTCCCCGCATTACACTCTCGAAAAATGGTCAGTGAATGAAATTCCAGCCTGTGGGATTGAGATATTGACATTTGACATAACAGAGGCCGATTCTTCTTCAAGGTTTGTTGCCGCAAAGCATGCACACATTTCTACAGAACCTGACCCGGACCATTTCGCAGGCCACGAGCGTTCGCTCACCCAAATCAAGTTCAACCGCGAAGGCGACCTCCTCTTCACATGCTCGAAAGATAGCATCATCAACGTCTGGTATGCGCACAACGGAGAGCGGCTGGGGACATACGATGGGCATAACGGGACGGTCTGGACGATCGATGTCGACTGTACGTCTTTCTCCCTTCCCCTCAGGCGTGCTCTGGCTCACCTCATGGTACACTCCACCCTTCTCTGCACTTCTGTGATTCTCTCTCTGCTGTACCGTCCCACCTCGCCGCTTTATCCTCGACCTTACTGTGCGATCTTCTGCCGACCTGCCGCCAATTCACTGCAACATACAGCCTCATCGCGCTTCCTCGTCAGCGGTTCTGCCGACAACACGATGCGTCTGTGGTCCGTCGAGACCGGAAAGTGTCTCTTCTTCTGGGAGTTCCCTACCGCAGTGAAGCGGGTCGCGTTCAACGAGGAGGACGACCAGGTCGTCTGCATCACCGAGCAGCGTATGGGCCACCAGGGCGCCGTGCGCGTTTTCGAAATTAACCGCGATGGCGACGGCACCAACCGTAAGTACTCACATCAGCACGGCCGAGCAAACCACGGGGCCGTACTTGCATGATATACTAACCCGGTCCCAGAATCGAAGGAGCCCATCTCCATGTTCAACCCCGTCGGCTCAAAGGCCGTCGTCTGTGCTTTCGCCCACACAAACGACCTCATCATCACCGGCCACGAGTCCGGAAAAGTCTCCCTGTTCGACGCCAAGTCCGGGGAGGAGGTGCAATTGAACGAGCACGCCCATCGCGATACTGTCACGGATCTGCAGCTCGCGCCGGACCGGTCATACTTCATCACCAGCAGCAAGGACAAGACTGCAAGGGTGCGTGTGGATCGTCGCCCGCAACACGCCTGTTTCACTGAGCTTCTTTTACATCAGATACACGAGACCCGGACACTCACTGTGCTCAAGACGTTCGTCACTGAGACACCTCTGAACAGCGCTGCGATCGCCCCTGGCAAGCCGTACATCCTGCTTGGTGGTGGACAGGATGCGATGAGTGTCACGACAACCTCGCTGCGGCAGGGTAAGTTCGAGACGCGGTTCTGGCACAAGGTCCTCGAGGAGGAAGTCGGTCGCGTTAAGGGCCACTTCGGACCCGTCAACACGTGAGTTTATCATGCCCATTGGTCAGGGGACGCATATTAACGAAACATGCAGTATCGCTGTGTCACCAAAGGGCGACTGCTACGCATCAGGAGGAGAAGACGGTTTCGTGCGTGTGCATCACTTCGACGAGACGTACTTCCGCGCGAAGCCGTATGGAGACTTGGAGATCGAGGATTAGGTTGTATGTACGATAGAGCGGGCGCGAGGTGGCTGCGCCGCGATGTAGCCGGCTTTTCGTCGGGATGCTTGTTGTTCTGCTGTTCGTTCCTACACGCTCTCAGCTGTAGCTATACTGTATCATCCACACGCGCGACGCACGTTTGTTCATATAGGCTCGCCAGAGGCGGAACGCGTACAGTGCGTGCGAGATCGTCGGCTAGCGAACCTGGAGAGTTGCCTTTAGCAGCAGCGCACCGACCTGATCGAGGGACAAGCATTCAGGCGCCCGCGCCCGCATATTTTTTCAGTGCGGGCGGTCGCAGCGCTGGCCGGGGTTGATAATAAACGTTCATCTGCTCGGGTCGACGTCGCCCTGCAGCTGCACATTCACGACCGACCTGCCCACCGCGCCCGCACTGACGACGAGCTCGAGCATGCCCCACCAGCCCAACCCAACCATGCACCTCAGCCGTGAAGACAGCACCCCTGGCGGGTCCCTGATCGCCCCTGACTCGCGGGACGAGTCAAGGTCCCCGCCCGCCGTCGATGCCTCCAAGGGCTTCTTCGACTACAACGAGGAGAAAAACCTGCACCACGTATGTAGCCATCAGCTGCGCTGACCTCAGAATCAGCAGGACCCTAAGCGAGCCCCTTTAGATCGAGGAGAAACTCCTCGCGCACCGCCGGGGCTCAGACGCAGGGGCCGCCTCGCGCCCTGCGTCCGTCGCCAACTCGCCGAACCTCGCGCCGAATATCCATCATGTCGACGCGCCTTTCCTGAACCTCAAGCTGACCGCCATCGCGGAGCCCTCGCCGCTGCTCGCGAGCGGGCGTCTATCGGATCCTGCTAAGAGCCCTGTGGTTACGCCGGCAGACTCCAAGGGCAAGGGCCGGATCCCTGGTGAGTGTGCTGATCCTTATGGGGCTTAGACTTTTGGCTTAGGCCCGCTTTAGAGCCGTCGATACCGCCTGAGAACATCCCGATCTTGGAGGCTCTAGAACGCTGCCTCGATGTTCGAGACAAGTACATGCTGGTGTCCGGCCAGAAGCTAGGCTTCAACCCGCGCGACCATGATGGTTTGTTCACCGGCCTCGACGATGACCTCTCGACGGTGTCTGGGGTGCGCCCGGAGGTGGACTGGGAGTCGCGTCCACCGCCGAGGAACGTCTTCAAGAAATGGCGCATCTACCCGCGCCCCCCTCCCCCGCACTGGCACTGGCACGGCAAGGACACGGTGGCCCCAAGCAATGCCGGGTACGAGACTATGCCAGATGAAGACTTTGACTTCGACACCTGCGAGATTCCCGGGCCTCACCAGCTCGACTTTAGCATCGACGAGAGGGGCGTATACCAGGTGTACGACCCCACTTCTGGTGAGTGCGACTCCATGCAAGCTCTCGAAGTTGCGGCCTGAGAGAGTTCAGCAGATGCGAAGAAGCCTGTGTTTGAAATCCCTACCATTCGTGAATACTTCCTAGACCTAGAGAAGGTCCTCGCGGTGATATGCGATGGCCCGACTAAAAGCTTTGCGTTCCGGAGGCTCAACTATCTCGCAAGCAAGTTCACCATGTACTCCCTGCTCAACGAACCGCAGGAGCTGGCTGAAGTAAAGAGTGTCCCTCACCGGTACGTAATGCTCACCTCATAATGCTCACCTCATTTCCGGAAGACTGTGCTTGACACTATTGGTCTTAGTGACTTCTACAACGTTCGTAAGGTCGACACGCACGTGCACCACTCGAGCAGCATGAACCAAAAGCACTTGTTGCGATTCATCAAGTCGAAGATGAAGCGTAGCCCACAGGTTCTTCACCCTCTCCCGATTTATTCCACTTGTTACTGAGTCCGTGGATAGGATGTCGTCATCTTCCGTGATGGCAAAGAGCTGACCCTTGAGGAGGTGTTCAAGTCGCTCAACCTCACAGCATACGACCTCTCAATTGATACCCTCGACATGCACGCGCACCAAGACTCCTTCCACAGATTCGACAAGTTCAACTTGAAGTACAACCCTCTCGGCGAGTCAAGGCTCCGAGAGATCTTCCTCAAGACAGACAACTACATTCACGGTCGCTACTTGGCAGAGCTCACGAAAGGTACCCTTCCGAATACCTTACGCTCAGCGGAGATGTGGCGATGCTGATGCTGAGTGTAGAGGTCATGACTGATCTCGAGCAGAGCAAGTACCAGGTACGTTAATCTTATAACTTGCTAGTCTGAACTCGTTTCACCGACGGGAAATAGAACTGCGAATGGCGTATCAGCATTTACGGCCGAAAGCGCGACGAATGGGACAAGCTCGCGAAGTGGATCGTCGAACACAAGTTGTACTCGCACAACGTGCGCTGGCTCATCCAAGTACCTCGCCTGTACGACGTGTACAAACAAGGTGGCTCGATCAACACGTTTGAAGACATCGTGCGCAGTAAGTACCTCAGTACAACTGCTCGCAGCATCATCCTGAACTGCGTCCCCAGATGTCTTCGAACCTCTGTTTGAGGTGACGAGGGATCCCTCATCGCACCCCGAGCTCCATGTCTTCCTCGAACGCGTTATCGGCTTCGATACGGTCGACGATGAGTCAAAAACAGAGAGGCGATTCCACAGGAAGTTCCCGTACCCGCGTCTCTGGGACGCGAAGGAGTCCCCGCCATACTCCTACTGGTAATGATCTTCACGTTTACTTTCAGTGCCAGTTGATTCGCTTACTAACACGCATTGCAGGGTATACTACATGTACGCGAACATTGGCAGCCTGAACCAATGGCGGCGCCAGCGTGGATTTTGTTAGTTGTGATCCTTCCATGATATCTACGCTAATCCTGACCCCCCTTCGCTCTTCCCAGCTACCTTCGTCTTCCGGCCGCACTGCGGCGAGGCCGGTGACCCGGAGCACCTCGCGTCCGCGTACCTCACCGCGCACTCAATCTCGCACGGCATCCTGCTGCGCAAGGTGCCCGCGCTGCAGTATCTCTTCTACCTCAAGCAGATTGGCCTCGCGATGAGCCCGCTCAGCAACAACGCGCTCTTCCTCACGTACGAGCGCAACCCGCTCCCAGACTTCTTCAAGGTCGGCCTCAACGTGAGCCTGAGTACAGATGACCCGCTCCAGTTCCACTTCACCAAGGTACGTGTTCCCCTTCCTCTCCACCGTGTCCGGTGTTCAGCGTGGATTAACACTTGTCACCTCTCGTAGGAACCGCTGCTCGAGGAATACAGCGTTGCCGCCCACGTAAGTGGCGCATCTCCCTCCCCGCACCCGCCCCACTGATCGCTTCGCCCTCTCCGCCCATAGATCTACAAACTTCCACAGAGTTCGCTCGCCGAGCTTGCTCGTAACTCCGTCATCCAGAGTGGCTTCGAAATGGAGGTCAAGCGCCACTGGCTCGGCCAAATGTGGTACCTCCCCGGCGCCGCGGGCAACGATATCCACAAGGTGCGTCGTCTCCCTCGTGTCATGCATAGGACCCTCCGCTCAACGTGCTCCACACCCTGCAGACGAACGTCCCGAACCTGCGGCTGGAGTACCGGCGCCAGACGTTGGTGGAGGAGCTGACGATGATCAAGACGAAGCGCAGCGTCGAGTCGCAGGCGTACGTCTTCCCGGCCGCGCACACATAATCGACGTGTATCATATCATAGATGTAAGAGAATTGACAGCAGGCGGCAGTCGCGCGTGTCGTGCTTAGGTCTCAGGTTTCACTGGGGACCAGAGCTATCATATGGCTACTACGAACTTAGTGCTATATTGACACATCGTGCCCAGAGCGCGCTATGGAACTTCGTTCGTTGTCCCCAGCAGTATGTGTATGTTGAGCTGATTTCCCGCTCCACAGAACGTATACTTGTCTTTTTGTCCAGCATGCAACACCATTGTGCTTAACGGTTGTGCTAGTCACGGCATCGGTAGCTATCGCCGCTGCGTGAGATTTGATACGATGGCTACCAACTCCGAGGCACCACAAGCTTCATCGACGGAATCACTGATCCGACAACAACCGCCAGTGGTCTCAAGTTAGTTACCGGGCGTTGGCCTCTCGACTGCTTGCCGCCACAGTTTGAATGGTAGCTCGTCAGTAACTCTTGGAACGGCCACACGCGGTGGTCCTTCCTTCAACTGTCAGCCACTTCAGAATGCAGATGCAACGACTCATCTACTCCTACAACTTTCATTCACAGAACATCCTAACTTGCGTTGTCTTGACGTCTGGTTCCTTGCCACGATCAAGATGGGCGCGTCCTGCGCAGTGAGCCGCGTGAACTGTGTATAAACGTAATTGCTGTGGTCGCCCGCACTCAGACCCATGGTTCCCCTCTTGCTCCCTTAGGTACCTCCACTTCGTAATCCTTTCATACAGGAGGATGTTCGCTCATTCCTTCGCTCCCTTTGTGGGCGGCATTCTATCCTTGATCTATTCCTCGGGCTTTGTTTCGGCCCAGCTACCTCTCAAGAGCGGCGTGGCGGTCGCTGCTAGATCGCCCACACCAGATGACGTTGGGGTGTTCACGCCTGACGACTACCGGGTATGTGTTTGACTTTTGAATGAGGTTATGCTCTCCTCTAATATGCTTCCACTAGTACTTTACCAACATCAATTTGGGAGGTCTCAGTATGTGATACGCTCGCTACATCGCGCTCGCCTCTCATCAGGGCGCTCGATAGACCTGACCGTCTACTTGGACACGGGTTCTTTCGACCTCGTTGTATACCCGCGAGGACGAAACATCAAGTTGACGAACTCTACGAACCTCCAAATCACTGAGATCTACGGGATAGGCGATGCCGAAGGCGACATTCAGTTCGCCGACCTGCAGCTGGGCAATATCACTATCTCGTCTCAAGGTCCTGCATATTCCGCCGGCGCCCGTGCCCAATACCCGCACTAACGTACCTCGATCCGCAGCATTTCTCCTTGCTACAGAGACACAGGACTTCACCGCATACGGAGACGGCATCCTGGGCCTGGGCTTCAACAGTTTCTCTACCGTCTACAACACGCTCGCTAAGGCTCACGGCGCAGAGGTCGCCGCGCAGACCGGCAACACCCCGATGCCCGCACTCTTCGCTCAACAGCTCAGCCTTCCGAGAACTGTCGATATTCAGTTGAGTCGAGAAGATGAGCTTCGCGACATCACACAGGGCACGTTCCTCATCGGGGAGCACGACGCGAACTTCCAGCAGGTCACGAATGCGCCTCAACTCCCTGTCGTCTCCCCCGGGAGCCGATGGGCCGTGGTCCTGGACGCGATGAACATCAACGGCGCGCCGTTCAAGTTCAGCAAGTCGAGCGTGCCGGGAACGCCTGACGGCAAGGTCGTCGCCCTCCTCGACACCGGGTACTCGTTCCCGCCGCTCCCACCTGCGGCCGTGGACGCGATCTATTCCAGCATACCCGGCGCCGTGCGCGACCCCAGCCTCGGCTTCCCCTGGGTCGTGCCCTGCAACGCGAGCTTGAAGCTGTCCTTTGTGTTGGGGTGCGTCTTTCGAATTCTCTGTACCTCACTTCGCCCGCGGTAACTCACGCTCTACATAATTGCAGGGGCCAAGAGTTCTTCGTCCACCCACTCGACCTCACCTTCGTCGCTACGGATCTGATTGGGTCTAGTGGCAAACGAGTGAACGCAACCGTCTGCGTGAATACGTTCCGGTACAACACTCTCAACCCGCAGGAGTTCAGCGGGGACGACCTCAATGTGGGTGCGCCTTTCATGCGAAACGTCTACGCCTCGTAAGTTCTTCGCTATCGCCTCTCCCCACGGAGGTGTGGATCTCATGTTGGACGCCCGCGATAGGTTCACCTATGGCATCGGGCCACAGAGCGAGGGCTCGTTCGTACAGATGGTCTCGACGACGCCGGACTTTGACACGGCCCTCGAAGAGTTCCAGACGCAGCGCGCGGCCACGCTCGCAAAGCTCCCTCCCGCGGTGGACCCGGCCTCTCTGAACAATCTAAGCGGCCCGTCCTTGCTTTCGGGAGCGTTGTTTTCAAGCACGGCACCAACTTCGACGCCGTCTGCGAGCTCGAGCGCTCAGGCTGTGCCGGCGGCGACAATCTCGCTCTCTATCGGCACGCCGCAGGGTACTACGGTAACGGCAAGTGCGCTTGCACCGCAGAACACGACGGCGGGTTCGAACGCACAAGAGCCGAGTGGGGCGATGGGACGGGCAGTTTGGGGCGGGAAGTTGCTTTGGACTGTAGCATTGTTATCTAGTATTCATCTGTTGCTATGACTTTGCTGGGCTGCGTCCTTTATCTTGCATCCTATGTGTTCTTTGGATGAGGCCTCAATATACCCTGACAAGAGGTTCACGGACTCAAGCCGCTCTGCTCGAAAGTGAACGGGTTCAAGGGCTCTTGTCGGTCGTACTCGGCTCCAATGCACACATAATATTCGCAGGGGAAACGCCGAAGACACGCATTGCGCAAAAGAGAGTAGAAAACTGAGTGAAGTCTATACGGTGCTGATACTACAAATGCAACATATGGTACAGTTGATTACACGTACTCTTCTTCGTGTGCCTTCTTCCATTCCCGTCTATGCGCGGGCCGCGCGCCATAATTAGTACGCCCGCGCCGAAAGCGATAGCAGCAGACAGTGTCCTTTAGTCCTCCGCGACGTAGCGGTTCGTCTTCCCGCTGAGCTCGGCCTGGACCTTGAGCGCGCGCGGGGCGTCGTTCTTCTCCATGATGAGCTCGACGAGCTGGATGACGTCCGGGTTCGCGAACTTGGGGTCGTCGAGCAGCGCGGAGAGCTCCGTCTTTGTGCGCACGGTATACGACTTGCAGTTCTTGCCCTCCTCGCCGCCGAGCGTGTCGAGCAGACTTGTCCATTTCCTGCACGCGCGAACAAGTTAGCTTGGGTATGGAGAGAGGAGGGAAGAGGGAAGCGTACCAGTTGGAAATGTCGTTGTACTTGCGCGTCATGCCATGGAGGTACCGCTCGATGGTGTAGCCGCTGTTGTTGAGCACGAAGATGATCGGCTTCAGGCCCCAGCGGATCATGACCGACAGCTCTTGCACAGTCAATTGGCTGCAAAATAATCAGCATACATGCGCATAGTGGAACATGATATGGCGAGAACGCACATGGAACCATCACCGATGAAGAGGATGGTGCGGTTGAGGTTGCGGTCGAGGCCACCGAACGCCGCGCCGAGCGTGGCGCCGACGGTCCAGCCAATGCTGCCCCACAGGATCTGCGAGACAAAAATCGAGTCCTGGGGGAGCGGGATGTCGAGCACGCCGAAGCTGGACGTGCCGGTCTCCGCGACGATGATGTCCTTCGGCTGGAAGAACTTGCCAACGCGCGGCCACAGCCAGCTTTGCGAGATGATCTCGTTGTCCTCTTTCGGGACGGGGAACTGGAACTTCGGTACCTCGAGCGCAGTCGCGCCCGCCCTGAATGACTGCAGGCGTGCGGTGAGCTTCGGAAGGAGGCGCTTCATGCCGATGCCGGGGAAGGTCGCGAACTTGATACGTGTGTGGTCGGAGTGCAGCTACGAGGAGAGAGGACAAGAGGTGAGAATGCTGATATGCGTAATAAGACCTTAGCAATGCATACCTCGATGGTACGTTGCGTGGGGATGTGGTAGGTGAAGTTGCCGGTGTTGAAGTCGCTCTTCAGCCCGCCGATCGACAAGATCAGCTTCGCGTTTTCGACCTTGTCCTTAACCGCTGGTGACGAAATTGAGCCGACGTAGATCTGGAGAGGCATTAGCAGAGCTTAGTGGGCATGTATGCGAAGAACGACGTACACCGCCGTAACGCTCGTAGGTCTCAGCAACCACGCTCTTGCCCATGGGGGCGGAGTAGACGGGGAAGCCAGTGTGCTTGTAGAGGTCCTCGACCTCCTTCTTGACGCCGTGGCGGACGGCGCATGCATCGATGAGAAGGATCGCGTCGTGTTGCGCCTCTTCCACGAGCTTGATGATTTCGTTGAGGACGAACTCCTCCGTCTCCTCGTCGTTGGCGGGAGGCTCGAGGTTGAGGGGCGTCTGGAGTCGCTTGGCAGAGATACGCTGGTAGGCAACATCGGTGGGGAGCATCAAATATACGGGGCGGGCCTAAAAATAGCTGCATGTCAGTATCTCTGTACAACTAGAGGCGAAGTAGTAGATTTACCATCACTAAGCACTCAGTGAGCACACGGTCGATTTCGGCGGCCGCGGCGTCCTTGTTGGTCAGGTTGCCTTGTGCGACCGTGAATTGTTGGGAAGCCAAGTAGTACGCGTCGTACCTGTCGGCTGTTGAGTATTGGTGGTAAAGATGGAACAAATATGAACTCACCGGCCATCGCCAAGGGTGTGGTGGAGCATCGGCTTGTCCTTTTGCTGGGAAGTGCTGGGAACACCGACGAGGTGGAGAACGGGAATGTGCTCGGAGAAAGCTATGCGGACAAGATTGTCAGTGGACGTTCGAGTGCGATACATGCTGATAACTTACCACCCGCGATACCGTTCATGGCACTCAGCTCTCCGACACCAAAGCTGATATACTGTTAGTCTAGGCTAGTATTTGACATTCAAATGTTGACTTACGTCGTCAGAACGACACCGATCTTGCCGTCGTTAACTCGGGCATAGCCGTCAGCGGCATATGCGGCGTTGAGCTCATTGCTATGAGCGTATTAGTAAAATCCATGGCGTAGTAGCCTGAATGAACTCACCAGTCGCCAACCCAATCAATCTTGGGGTGGTCCTCAACGAAATCCTGAAAGATGGTCAGTGATCGCGTAACGGTTGCCGAGATCTCGATGGACGCGTACCAAGAAGCCTAGGAAAAGGACCGATTAGCGAACGGAACGCACATATATGTAGATGTACTTACCAAGGTTGAAGTCTCCGGGCACACCAAACATTTTCTGTAGCACGATCAGCTTCAGAATCGCGATCAGAACATGAAGGATGAACGTACGGTAATGCCGAGCTGGACGAGCCGCTCAACGAGGTACTGGCCGACGTACATCGTCTGTTCGGCGGCGGGAGACTCGTGTTCTCCCTTGAGAGTCTGGAGCTCATGGCGGAGGCGGGTCACCTCGGTGTGGAGGGAGGCGACTGCCTGCTGTGAGGTCGCAGATGACATTCTGGTTCTGGTGGTTGTATGCGGGTGTGAGGGGGGTGGTGATGCTGGAGCAGGTACAGGGGCGAGCTTATATACGCACCTGTAGTCGAAGATCGGAGGTGGTGGGAGATCTGAAGGATAAGCGGAACGGAGGTGAAAGTCGGAGAGCAAGGGCTAGGGCGGATGGGATCGCTGGGCTCGTCGGCGGGCTGCAGTCCGATATGGCCCAGGTGCGTCCAGCACTCGGACCCTCGCCATCCTCCGCCCCCTTCGATGACGTTCCTTACCGTCGGCCGCGCGAGATTAGATTAGATCATGCCACCATCTCCCATCTCTCCCCCGATCTCCGCGACACAAGCCACTTGACCTCTTCGTCCTACCGTCCACAACCCGAAACCGTGCAACATAGAACAGCACTCTATGGCACTCTCGCTCATGTTGGGTGCATCTGCAGAGTCCACAGTGCATGCCCACACGACCCTGCGCAGGTCTGGTCACCTCTGCTCTAGATCAGCCCTCCAGTCTAGACCGGCCACCCGCGAAGCGCCCACACCCAGTGCGGTCCGGCCGACTCTCCGCCTCGCACAGATCTTCACCATGAATGCACACGCATGCTTCAGGCAGTGCAGTAGTGCCACGGGCCAATGATATGCATGATCTCGGGCGGGTGAGCTAAGAAAAGGGACGGAGTCGACTCACGTCTGGGCAGCCCGTTCTGGAGCACCTGTACCAGTGCTTTGCAACGTTCAGCGTAAAGCCTCCGACTCTTGCCATGCCCTGACCGTTTCCCGCCGCCGCCCGCCCCTCAACCTTCCTCAACCTTCACGCTCAAGGCGTGCTCCCAGGTTATTGGACAATGCAAGGAGCTGCGGCTGGGTATCGATGGCTATCGCTCTTGACAGGAGTGATCAGGCGTGTTCCACGGGAACTCTGTCTAGTGGATAGAATCAAGGGATGGGGGAATGTGGCTCACCGAAAGATCGTTGACGTCGAAATCCACATGTAACCATCGCCCCGTGTAGCTCAGGTAAGCACACGAGCACACTTGAGTCTCGTGCACGCCGCGCAGTCAGCTGGTGCCGAGGTTCAAACGAATATCACGCTTCGTTACTTGGGCGAGTGGACGAGTAAGTATAAGAAAATGCAAAGAGAGACGCAACAAACTTACCTTCCGATCACCTCGCATGCGGGAGTAATGCCATACGCAGGTCAGTTAAAGCTCTTACTCAGCGGCGCCCACGAATAGATAGAAGCGCGAACTGTGCTCGTATTCGGCCCGCACTAGGGGCGCAGCGCAATGGCGAAGTCTATGTGCGGGAAGAAAGAAGAGGGCGCAAGACCGCCAAGATGGTACACCAGCCAGTCATGTCGTGAGGGGTCGTGAGGTAAGGTAACAAGCACGAGTAGCAGATGGTTTCGACAGCGGCCGCATGGCGGAACCCGTCGGTCAAGTGTCCGGTTGCGGGTATAGTGCAAGGTAAGGTAGGTAAATGTGCCGCAGCGCAGCGGGGGAACGATCCAGGGATAGGGCAGAAGAGAAGAGCGAGTGGAAGCCTGTCCAAGGGGGAGCGTCTATGGTGAGCTTTTGTACAAGGGGTGCCGGGCTGGTCGACAGTGAGGCAAGGGGGTAAACGAGAACTGAGGAGAGTCTAAGCTGATAATGATATCGCAAACGCCGCGAACGTCGCTGCGACGAGAGGCCATGATGGTGCGGGCAGCAATGCCAAGGCGCCACTGCAGTTGTCATGATGAATGATCAGCGAGAGTTCGGACCGAGGAGAAGTGGACAGCACGTACGATGTGCTCGCGGGTTTCGAAACGATGCTAACCGTCAAGACAGCTACAAGGCCATCGACGGGGAGCGTATTCGTGTTACCGACGGACGATCCGTGGTTCACCCCATCAGTAGAGTTGGTGGCAATCCCCGAGAGATACAGCGCGTCGGTCTTGTATGTGTACCCGCCGAACGACGTTTGCCCAGAATACGTCGTTCCGTTGGTAACATTCCCTGTGGGTATCAGGGACGACTGTGCTGTAGCGTTTCCCACGAGCCAGTCTCTGCAAAGACCGAAGTGAGCGCGTGTGGCTGACGTCGATCATTCAGACTGCGTACCGGCCAAGGTTATATCTGTGGACACGGTTTTAGCTTTGGAAATTCCGTAACGAGACGTAACGCTACATACCCGTCGAATATAATGTCATGACCCACTAAAATGAAGGTTGGTCTCATGCGATAGTCGTGGTAATAGAAGTCACTTACTCTGTATAGGCAACTCGTAAGACGTAGCCAGAAAGTATGCGCCACTACGACCATTCAGCACGTAAAGGCACCGAAAATGACGAGACACTAACCTGTCTGCTTGGCTCCCATCCTGTACCCAGTAGCGGAAATGGTTGCCGCCCTTGATTGTCTCTTGGCAGGTCCCCAACTCTGGGTCACCATAGTCCCACCTCAACTCGGACGTTTCGTTCACTGCAGGGGGTGTAAGCTACCCACGGGTCGCTCAGTGGAGGTTGCACTTGCCTTGACCCTTGCCATCCCCCAAGTTGGCTGTTTGCGCGTCTCCGGCGTGTTGTCCGAGACATTCTGCGCCGAAACCGACGGAACTGCGTATGCGTTGGGAACGCGAACGGGTCGGTAGATAGATTATAACTCACAGGAAGTAGTTTCTTAGGCCACCGTTGTCCTCCGAGTCCACCAGGACTTCTGAGTCTGAATTCGCGGACAAAATGACGTTGAGCGGCTCTCCGAGACCGCCCGTATTAGGAGCAATCTGACCACCATGTTCAGCCTCTGCGCCTCGAGGACCGTGAAGCCACGCACCGTTAGCATCTTGCCCCCCGTCTGTGTGGGATCATAGAAGCCCGCTGGAGGCACGGAACTTGCTCTCCGCCAGAGAGGACTCGGAGACCGGGCCTGCTCGCGCGAGTCGCGCGCGAAAGAGAGTGCGGGGGCGCATAGGAGGAAGAGGAAGAGCGTCATGGAGGCCATGTTGGCTGGCAAGCACGGCGAGGGGCGATATAAAGAGCGTATCGAGGGAAGGCGGCAGCGCGATGGTCAAGGGCAAGCCAGAAATTGGACGTTTCCGAATCGGGCGATTGCTCCTCCTCCCGCCTCTTATATAAGCGGGACAATAATTAGAACAGTGCAGCTGTCCTCGCCGGCGCCGGCAGCTCGATGGAACTCGCCCTCTGCATCATCCCACCACCGGTCCTTGTTGCAGCTCGTCGCTTCTGAACTGTTCGGCATGTGTCTCTTGCGGTGCGCTGCCAGCACTGGACTCGACGTCGACGCCGGTGTGCACCCGCCGTCGCGTGGCGAAGTCGCGCGCCGCGGCTTGCAAATGCCACGCCGCGCGCTGTTCATCCCGTCGTGCACTGGTCAGGGTTCAATCATAGCTCGGCAACACCTCCGTGATTGGCATACGCCGATTGTCGATACGTAATCTGCAGTCGCTTGAGTCCTCTTGAAGTGCCCTCGATTCACCCAGAACTCACCCTTACAGTGATTCCCTTCGATTTCTCCCAACTCTGGCGGCGTCGATGGTACGACTATTTCTTTGCTACTCTTGGCCGATAGAGCGAACGTCGGATGCTGTCAACGCCGTGACAAAGCATGAGCGTCGGGAGTGTGATCTTGACAGGCCGAACAAGGACGGCTCGAGCTCTCCAGGCGGCGCAGACCGCGCAAAGCTGCATCGCCTTGGCCGCGAGCGGACGACCGGGTCGCTTGGCGGCTTTCTTGACAAAAACCCTGCCTTGTAGGTTGTTGTCCTGCCGAGGGAGGCGAGGCCATTGTTCTCTGACGCCGAGTGGGACGACAATTTGAACGTTCTTGAGCGCTGAGTCTCGAACATCTTAGGCATGGCGCCGACCATGGCAAGCAAACATGGCACTTTTCACATTACGCTGATGATAAACCGCTCTTCAGGCCTTCTGGGACTGTTCGCACAGGGCATGTTACGTATAGCCCACTGCGCGCCACTTCCTATGGTAGTAGCCTCAGATGAATACAAACACCATCCTTGGTGGCGGAACCCCCTCTGATAGCAACACGTTACACAGCCTGGGTATGTACTATCTGCACTGACACGCCTTATGTCCACCACTACGAGATCACCCTAAAGATAGGCAGCAAATGTCGACGTGCAAATACATACGCCATGCCTCCTCCATCCTGCGCGCAGGGCATGTCGAAGAAGCCGCAGTAAGAAGCTATACTCGCGAAGGAGGCACTATCCATTTGTAGGCTTATCTCCTCGACATGTTCTCATAAAGGCCATGAAGCCCGTCACTCTAAGTCGTCCTCGGCCGTCGGGCAAGACCATCAATGAAACGAACGCTAGGCCTTTGAAATTCGCTGCTACGCCTAGGGAGCTCGAAGTGAGATATGTCACTCCTTTCATAACGAGACCAATGATTATTTTCGTTGTTCAGTACCTCCAGTATACGGCTCGACGGAGGTCTGAACGTATATCAGTACGACATTGCGAACCGAGGCTCGTTCAACCGGCTTCTATGCGCAGTACGCCGTGGTCTCACGAGGTCTAAGTGAGTGCAGCATCATGCGTGTTGCATGATATCTCCGCACAACAAACCGCGCTAGCTGCTCCGTGACCTTATGACTTCTTGCACAGGTCTGGCCGCCTTCGCACACTGCCTGCTTCCCGTCCGCAGGCAGGCACGTTCGGTCCCAATGGCGTGCCCTACATAAGACATGATGTTATGTCGGGCAATACCCGGGAACTGGTCTGCGCTCACCCCTAGTACACCGCTCAGCGATTCCCTGTGCACGAGATGTCCTCCACCTTCAGCTCGATATTGGTGACCGGAACGGGCTCTTCGCACTTCGCGGCGCCTTCACAGAGCCTTGGCAGTTCGACGGTCCCTGCAGCGACTGCTTTCGCTAGCAGCAGCCCGATGCCCGATGCTGGAGATAACTTCGACCCGCTGGGGCTCTCTGGCTTCGATACATTCTTAGACCTCTACTCCACGCTGAATGCGGCCTTGGGTCTCCTGCTATTTGGCCTGCTCTTCTCGGCGATGTGCGTGGACTGCATGTTCTGTCTCAGCGCGGTCAATCTAACGAGGATGCCTTCCCTATACAGTGCGTTTGGAGCGGTGTGCACCAAGGCGATTATCTACACGCGTCAGGGCTCCGGGCAGGGTGGGGTCGCGACTAAGCTTGTTGTAAGCGCATTCCGTTGTGTTGCAGAGCAGGCTCGTTGATGGCGCCACTCCAGGTCGCGGTGCTCGTGTGTGTAGCCTTTTCCTCCATTACTAGACGTCCAACAACTGAGCCATGCTGTCGCCAGGTTGTTTAACTTCGTACAGATGGCCTTTACTACTCATGCTGTGTATACGTCCGTGGTCGTCGACTTCGGCTCTCTGTCCGACCTTCTCAACAACGAATGGTGAGCGTAATGTATTTCTACATGGGATGGAGTTGCATGGCTGACCTGACCGTCTGACGAAAGGAGCATCATGGTGAGCTCGGGTAGCGAGTGCGATGTGCACCATACACTGATCCCTTTTCTCAGATTCAAATCGCTGTTGTGGTGCGTTCATTGGCACCACTTCTTCTGAACGAATGCTGACGAGAGAAACGCTCAGACGTTCATTGCATCAATCGCTCAAAGGTAAGGGTGGGGCTGGATATACGAGAGATATCTCTTACATGCTAGTTGTCCAGTTTCTTCCTCTGCCGCTTCCACGCCGGTACGTTCCTCCACTGAGAAGTCAAGAGTACGCTAACGTTGTTCATCCGCATGCTATTAGCCAAACATAACGTGGCCTTGACCGCGACTGCCGTAAGTTCGACAAGACTATTGTGTGATCAGACTGCTGATGTGAATTTCGCAAAGATGGTGTTCATAGTCTTGCAGCTCGGTGCGTTATATTTGTGCCACTGGTTGTAACTAGCTTGCTCATCAAGACTTCGCACAGCTTTGTCTATCTGTGAGCCCTGTTGTTCGATGTTCTCCGACACGCTCATCAAGGGTTTTCTTTCCATGTGATACAGTCTCTGTCGTACAGATGTACGTAGCCGTTCATTCTCAGACAGTGACAAAGCTGACTGATCGCACTAGGTTCGAGCTGAACTATGTTACCATTATGCTGATCAACACCGCCGACGTCGTGAGTCTGAACCCGTTCGACAGGGTTATCTTGGCTAGCTGACATGAACAACGAACAACTCGAATCGCAGTGGCCGATGACCACTACCTTTGGTGTCTCCGGCGGGCTCAACGTTGCGCTCGCCGCACTCGGGTACATGTGGTTGCAGAAGCCGTATGCGCGCAAATTGTATGTGATGACTGCTGATTATTCGATATCTTAGCTAATCGTTCGAATATGCATGCTGCAGCCGTGGCAGAACGGCCTTCATGGATGAGGCGGAGTACTGGACGCTCAAGAGTCTGTTCGCATGCGGGTATGTGCTGCGTCCGCCCGACATTCACATCTGCTCATGAAAACATAGGATCCTCTCGATCTACAATGCCATTGGGGTTTCGATCATGGGCCTCAACCTCAGCTGGTTGGCTGTCACCTTTGTCCTGGGCAACCGTGCGTCTTTAAACGTGTACAGAGGAGACTTACGGTATACTGACGTTGTGGTCAAGTGTACACTCTCAGTGTGCTCCTCAAGTAGGTGTCCCGAATCTAAGATGCCTGCCGGCGCGTAATTCTGACCTAGTTGCGTCGTAGTGTGACCGAACGGCGTGCCGTCGCGCCCATCGTGCTGTGTGTTTCGCCCGAACCCCGCTCGGACGTTGCTAGTTCTACGGGTCGCGCGTCCACCGCCACTCTGGCGCCCGAGTCGAGCCTGTGGGACGACATCATCAAGGCTCAGACGATGTACCCGGTGGAGCCTCCTGTGATGACCAGTGTCAAGGTAAGCTGCATTCTTTAACCGTACACATTTTGCTAAATACACAGCGGCAGGATAACGAGAAGGAGAGGTTCGCTCTCGGCTACTATCCCGGGGCATCCGCGGTGAGTGAGAGCGGACGTTCGTTCGTGTGATATGTATTGACTATCATTGAAGGTTTAGCGTAGCCGCTCTCCGCTCACCCCCACGCGGCGACTGGCACCGGTTCCATATCCAAGTATCGGCTTCTGAGTACTGGGACACAAGTTTGATCCGGACAGGCACCTGGTAAAACATGAAAACACTTACTTCGAGGAATCTTTACGCTGTGTACCGAATGGTATGCTGAGCGAGCTGTGGGACAGACAGTTTAGATACGTATGGTCTCCATGTATCGAGGTATCGTTGTTTGCTGTAGTCCGGATATCTGGATCGTCTGACTTCGAAGGCGTCAACGTGCGTATATCTCAGTACTTGTTTTCTCAGAAGATGGATCCCCGTACTCGGCGTTGTATGCATCCGGACGTCAGTCTCACAGATAGCGGAACTTGCACGCCCCGTGGGTTGAATGACATCTCCAGCATTTTGTAGCGGCCAGATACGGCCCAAACCGTGACCACCTCCCCAGAAACACCTGGCGGTCAGCGGGGAAGAATGAATAGTGAGACAGAGGAAGTGTCCATTCTAGATATCTGGAACAAGCTCTGAGCGTGCGAAGCCTGGCCTGATTCAGCGAGTTCTACCATAGAGACCGCATATAGCCAGATTGGGCCATCTCACTGCATGCAACGACATGAGAGACAGTTGAATTAGGCACAGAATGCAGAGGAGATGGCGAGCAGCAGACAATAAAGGGGAGCGAAGGACCTAGCGTCGAGGGAAGACAAGATCGACGCTGTCGCGGGCTGAAGAGCGCGAGAAAGCATGGAAACGAGGACACAGCGTGGATGGTTGGCAGTGACGCCGGTGCGCACCTTGTCTCTTCACTTCACCTTCGTCGCTGTCCCGGCCGTCTGCGACGACGACGGCCTGCCTTTCGTCCTTCCTTCTGCACGCCTCTCGTTTTCTCATGATCTTCTGTCTGTCTAGCTTCGTCCGATGACCCCTCGCCCTACGCTGGCTCCCAAGTCTCGTCCTTTGTCGGCAATTTTCATCGGGTCTGCTGGTTCAACACCCCCCAACCTCCCCGATCTGCCTGAACCGCCGAGCCCGAGCACCTCTTCCAACGCTTCTGGCCTGCCCAGCCCGCCCGCCACTAATTCCACGGGCAGCGGAAGCGTCGGCGAAGGTAGCATCAACGCCGGCAGCGTCCGTCACCGCCCGCCCAGTATAAGGTCTTCCTCAGACATGTCGGGCGGCTCCGGTGACCGCTCCTACGGCTACAACAAGAAGAGAGGGTCTACTCTAGACGACGAAGACGAACAAGATGAGAATGAAAACGATGAGGATCACACCGCGCGGCTGTCGGACGATCGGAGGCGCTCCTTCCCCAAAGCTGCCTCCGATAACCAGAGCGCGTTGCAACGGGTGAAGAACCTGACGCAGAGGAATCGAATGGTATGTGATTATGAACCTTTGGATGCGCATATACTCATGGTTTCTGCTATCGATCTTCGCGATGAAACCTGACTCCCTCCCCCTCGGATAATGTGCTGCGCAACGGTGTTGGACGCAAACCAATATGTGTCGTAACTTTTTGGTCCTCATGCGTGTACAATACAGGTCCTAGACAAGCTTTCTTCAATATCTCGCGGTTCACCTGTTCCTTCCAACCACTCGCGGTCTCCCATATCTCCTCCCACAGCAGGCTCTTCTTCTTCGTCCAACACTTCTTCGTCCCGTGCTCAGGTATTGCAACCTCGTCCTCAATCCGCCTCGAATGGCAGCAATGGCCGACGTCGCGAAACTCAACAATCTGGCTCAGAAACCGAGCGTGAAAGTCAGTACAACCAATCGGAATCGTCTGATGGTAGGCCGAGTACACCGCCCCCGCCGTCTTCTGCGTATCCCGAGATTCGCGCTCCAGCATCAGTAAGGCAACGACGGATATCTGCGCCGGCCTCTCCAAACAAGGTCGGAAAGGCTACTCGCGACAGAGACCGTGCGCCATCTCCTGGTCCCTCAAGAACCTTTCGGAAGCGGGTGTCCACCACGCTCTCTGTGGACGAAGGATATGAACAGTATCGTTCAGATGATGAAGACGTCACGGCGGCCGCACTCGCTGCAGTGGCATCGTCTCGGAGGAGTCCAAACAGCGGGAGCGCGAAGAAGGGCAGACAACCCTTGCCCAGAGAGTTCATGGAGAGGAAGAACTCCGATGAGAAGGTACGTCCCTTCCGCAGCAGTGGTGCAGAACTTATATCGAATCAAACGTCGTTTTTCTTATAGCCCCTCATCGAGCCTGCTACTCCCCATCGACACTCTGCTCGCAACGAGCTTGGACGCGCTTCCCCTTCTCCTCGGAAGAACAGGGTCATAGCGTCTGACCCGCCAGCTTCACCTCGTCGACTCGGACAGTCGAGATATTCGACGGTGCGCGAGCTTACACGCAAACATCAGACTCGATGGATGTCGGAAGACCTTTCCTCTCCCTCCAGGGATGCGGTCGACGACTCGTACGATGGCGATGGGATGGGCAGACGCCAGGGCCACCGAACCGGAAGCTCCGAAGGCCTGTTAGGGGCCGCTGGAGGGCGGAGCTTGATCGGGGAGGGACTACGAGCAGCCGGTCTCGCGAAAAGGAGGGACGAGGACGTGTTCACCTACACACACGGTGAAATCCAAGCCATCCCCCCACGTCGAACACGTTCCTCCGGTAACTCCTCCGTCGTTGCAGGCGGTCAAGGAAATGGGTCCCCGGAGCAGCAGGCGCGAGACAACACAAGTAGATGGGTTGAGGAGGGTGCCGGGCCTCCACGGGATCCGAAGACCCCCCTCAACGGCACCTACAGGTTCACTGATCGCAGGCCGCAGAGCGGGATGGCAGCTCGTCCCGGGACTTCCATGGCTGCACTGCATCACGACGCTCGCGAACACGCTCCTCCACGGACCGCACCCCCCGCTTTGCGTTCGTACAAGTCGACTTACGCCCTTCCGAACAGGTTAGTCGACGATTTGCAGGACCAGTCCAACCACGAACGCGCGTCGTCGTCGCCGTTCTCCTCTCACCGGCCCCTCACTGCACAAGGTGGCGCGCGAGACAGCAATGCTGAGCATCGGCGACTCATGTTCGAGTCCTTGTCGATGTTTGAGTCGCAACTGTCCCGCCTTCCTCCGATGGGCCACACCTCCACTACTACCATTCCAGAAATCTTCCAAAGCGCTCAACACTTGGTGCACGCTCTGGACAGGCTCAATGCCATGCTGAAAGAGGGCACGAACCGGGCGCTCGAGTCGCAAATAGACGCGGAAGTCTCCGATCTGAAGGACGGCGTCGACCTTGTGGAGCTGTGGCAGGAGGTAGGCTCGGATCACCGCGAGAACCTCCGTGTTAGCGACGAAGTCGTACGCAATATGACTGGCTTCCTCTTGGGCGTTGGGAAGATTCTCCGAGAAGCTACCTCATATAGCGGTCAGCAGCATCTCCGGACGATGAGCCTTGACGAGGAAGTCGTGCGTAGGGGTACACCAGACGTTCCGACTGGCGGCGGCCGTGACTCCGACGGTCGCCGCAGTCGCGAGATGAGACGGAGCTGGGAGCCCGGCAAGGAGACCAACAGGCTCCTGACACGCCTGTCCAGCTTGGAGAGAAGTGGCACCGCGAGGTCTCGACCGGGGTCCGCGATGAACATGATGCGGGGCTCTGCCACGTCTAGCAGCGAGGGGCGGAGCAGCAGCGACGCAGCGAACGACGGCACCCCGGCCACGATGCGACAATCCGCACCCATCTCCACCGCAACCTCCGCCGCGCGACGTCTGTATGCCCCGAGGGACCGAGGAGACGTAGCAGCACCTCTCGTGACGTCTCTAGGCTCGGAGGAGTACCTCGGCGACTACGAGCCCTCTCCGACACCTGTCTCCAGACAAGCGCATGTCGTGCTGCCAGAGCGCCGTCTACCCCCACTTTCCGTTGCGCCGTCTCTGTCTACCGTACCATCCGAGTCGCTACTGGCGCGCAGCAGCACGGGCTCGTCGGACAAGACGAGCAGACGCAAGATCTCGTCCAGTTCAATCGTCACGGTCCGTGCCGAGCCCTCCACATTCGTCCCCGTCATCAAGCCCTCCAACCCTACCACCGCTCTTACCACCCATACGGTCTCAGCTTCGCCGGAGACCAGCCGAACGCCCTTCCCCATGCTCCGGAGCGACTCGAGCAGCTCGATGCGGAAGAACGGCGTCACATTCTCCCGCCCTGCGACGATGTCCGTGTCGTCCGCGCTGAGCGGCCTCCAGCAGCAACATGAACGGGGTGCGAGAAGCCGCACCACATCAAACACCTCTTCCGTTGCTGACAACCAAACCGTAGTACTCGCGCCCCCTCTAGCTATTTCTTCCTCCACCTCCGGATCCGAGTCGGAGAGGGAGACGCGGTGGAAGACCTTGAGCTCCCGCCCCCGTGTCTCCCTCGACAACAACCGCAGCGGGGATAGCCCGATCGATGGCCCCGACCGAAGCATGGCTACTGTATCGTTTTCCGCCGCCCGCAAAGAACGCCGCAGAACTATCACCGAGATATTCCAGAGATAGGCGTTTTCATGTCTTCTTTTGGGTGCGCTCATCCGCTCGTGTTGCTGCATCGCAGGCTAACTGACCACGCGTTCAACAGACTGTAGATCAGACCCTACTGCCAGTGTTCCTTTTGTCTCGCTCGCCGCGCCCCATTGGTCCGGCATTCCTCCCCTTTACTGCGCCCACACCACCGGACAGTCCGTAGTCTTTCTCTTCGCGTTCATTCTTGACCCCACGCCCGGCTGCCGCGCGCACGCCGAGGGGGCGCGCATCTCTTGTCTCCGCCCCGCCCGCCCCTGTTCTCTCTGTTCCGATATCTCCTGTCTCTCTCACTCTCTTCCTCTCTCACCCTCTGTATCCCTCCCGAAGACGCACGTATGTTTATGGGCTTCATGCACGATATGACGAGTCGCCCCAGAGTACCCCTTGCTAATTAACTATAGCAATGTAATGGGATGATGTTCAAACGACCTAACACACACGCTCTTGTCGGCTTGCACCGTCGACACGCTCTGATCTTCCATCTGCCGTCCAAGAGGCTTATCCCCGGGTCGTGGGTACGGTCGACGCCACGACGCCGCAGGTGCAGGTGAGTGATTACCTTCTCGTTCGATCTTCAGGTACTGAGATTTACTCCCCGGGGTTAGCCAGGCCCGCCGGACCTATTGCTGTGGTATCCGAGGCACACAGAAGGCGTGTACTGTGCCTCAGATGTCACTTCGAGCCTGCTTGCCAAGGCGAAGCCGTTCTGTCCGACTGCCCGACCAACCTACGCAAGAAAGCTCGTCGCCCGTTCAAGCCTCGACGCCACAATCAGGGAATGTCGCGCAAGCGTCGACAGCCGCACCCCAGGCCCGCCGTTTCATACTTTACGAAAGCTCGGAGAGTGGGCCCGCGAGACGAGTGGGAAGGTTTGTCAAATAGGCTATACTTCGACGAGTGCGCACCTGGTACCGCGAAGCACTCCGGTAGCTGCATCGGGCGAGCATCCCGGCAAGACACCGACTGGATGCGCTCGCCCCCGAGATGCCCTGCGTCCACTGCGTCTGCTTGACGCGACCACCACCCAATGCGTACGTCGCCCCTCAGAGGCCATGGAAGGCGACGAGTCTGAATAGTCGAGAGTGTCCGATAGAGCCGCTGGCTCCACTCTTCTACCATTCGGCCAGCGTGCTGCGCCCCGCGCATTTTCGCATCTGAATGGCCCTTTGGCTCCCCGATGCCATGCGCTCTATCGTCGCGCCGATGTGTGCTTCCGGAGGCTCGTACGAAGTACGGGTTGCTGGCAACAGCCGACGCGCTCGCACGCACGGTCAGTTAGTGCACGGCCTTGCGCTCGGAGGCTATAGGAGCCCGGGAAATCGCACGTTCATTCACAGGTGCGCGGGGCTTGGGAGCACGAGGGCCGCCTGAGTGGATGGTGCCATCTGAAATCGCGGGTTACCCTAAGTAACCCGGGTTCTAAAGAAACACTTGAAGGTGCGTATATCCTCGAGACTCTGTCTGGCGTTAGTTTTTGTAAATTCACCCCTGTGACCAGGCTGTCCAATAGCCAGTGCGTCCGTGTTCTCGTACGGAACGAGACAGCTACGCACTGAGACTGAGTTACAAACTAGCGATGGGGTTCCCAGCGGTACCCAAAATTTCCGAATAGGAGCACAAGGGCTGCCTTGGGTGACCGCGAGGCTGCGCGTGGAATGCGTAGAAACGTCGCGATGGGGCAACACGACACATCCCTACACATTGCGCGGCATCACAGCTGCCAGATGCGCATCAGCGTACGCGGTTCAATGACCATGACGTCGTCGAAAGGCAGGCGCGCTGCCCCGCATTGGCACTCTCGCATCCCACGCGCCCTGCTGCTTTCCCACTTTCATCCATCATTCCCAGCTGTTCGGTGTGCAGGCTTCGGACACACCTTCTTGGCTCTCGCGCGCGCGCATTGAAGCTGGAGAAGCTCGAGCTTGGCCGGGCCACGACGCCCGCCGATATTGTAGACGTCGCCGGCAGTTCCGCAGCCTTGCCGACCGTCGGCCTCGAGCGTGTGCCAGCAGAGCAAGCTGAGGAATGAAGCATCTTACGCTCAGCTCGTAAGTACCCGATGAAAGCAGTTGAAAACCTGTGAAAGACAAGTCAGGAACGAGGTGATCGCAACGGGCAATATCTGAGCAGTATCTCGGATAGCGTGCTCGGGTAGGCGTGCTCAATCTGGGAGAACGGTGCAGCCCGTGTCGGGAGTGGAATAACGTCGGCTCGGCGCGTGGGTCACGCTCGCGTGGAGATGTACTGAAGATCACGACCTGAGCTGCGTCTGCGCTCGAAGCCCGGCCGAGAGGACTGGACATATTTGCGCATCTCCCAGCCGATCGCCCTTCGTGCCTGCTCTCCTCCCACCACACCCGCGCTCCTCGCGCCTCCTTCCCTCCGTCGCCAGCGCGCGCCGCGCGACCCCACACTCCTTTATACCCCACTATCCCTACTGGAGCAGAAGCAGCGCCCCGAAGCGAAACATGCACGCTGCAGCCGCCCGCGCCACCATGCAGCACCGGCACAGGCGTGTCGGCGAGCTCGAAGAGCGTGCGCTCATTAACCTACCCTTCCCGATTCCCTCCATTCCCATCCTCGACCCGATATTAAAACCACTCGCACCGATCCTCACGCCCCTCATCGATGGCACACACCCGACGACGAGCACGACGTCCACGCAGCACACGACAAGCACGACCGCGACGCAGGCCGCCTCTCCCACCACCAACCCTACCACACAAGCCTCTAGCCCCACGAGCACCTCTGCAAGCAGTGGTGGAAGCAACTCCTCAGGTAACAGCGGAAGCAACTCCTCAGGCAGCAGTGGTGGAAGTGATACCTCGGGAAAGAGCGGAAGTAGTCAGAGCAGCGGCGGCAACGACGGAAGCGGCTCGAGCAACGACAGCGGCAGCTCAAATGGCAGCGGCGGCGGCGGCTCTAGCGGCAACTCCGGCACAGCCAGCTCTGGCACTGTCCTCGCCGGCGGAGCGTCGAACGCTTCGGGAGCAGCCTCGGGAGCGGCGGCAGGCGCGTCTGGTACCACACTTTCCATCCCTGGCGCGCTCGTGGCGAATCCTTCTTCGGCGGGACAAGGCTCGGGCGCCGCCACCACCGGCTCCGGCGGGACTACCGTCACTGCTACTGGCCTCATCGTGAACGCCAACGGCGTGTTCGTCTCTGGCACGACCGTCATCGGGGGGACGACCTACGTCGGTACCTATACGGCTACTGCGACGGGCTCTGATAGAGCAGGTGCGACAGCGGGCGCAAAGACCGGATCGCCCACCGGGTCAGATTCAGGCTCTACCTCAAGCACTACCCAGTCTGATCCGTCAAACCCGTCTGCCACGGGGGACGCAGCTGTCCATCATGGATTGTCTACAGGCATCATTGTTGCCATCTGTGTCATTGTCGGTGTCCTCTTCCTCCTCTTCCTGGCTTTCTGCTGCAGACGACGCGCCGTTGCGAAGCGTCTCCGCCGCCGCAAAACGTGGTTCAACGCCGGCGCGTATGGCGGCGCAGCTGCCACCGAGGAATACAAGGACGGCGCAACAAGGTCCGCACGCAGCAGCTTCGCGACGCACTTTGACCGCGGGGATGTGATCACGCCCGCACCCCATATCGACCTCTCGGTGGGCACCGACGAGATGTCGCAGGTGTGGCCGAGCAACATGAGCGGGTCTATCACGGTTCCCACCGCCTCCCGCACGACCGAGTCGCACCCCAGCCCGACCATCAGAGCCGCCCCGGACCGTACGAGCCTCAACTCGCTCTCATCGGCCGGCAGCCGTCCGCCCTCACAAACGTCGCAGTACCTCGCCGCGCCAGACGCGGCAGCGACGCAGGGATCGCCGTTCGGCGTCGACTTCCCGTCCCCGTTCTCCGTCCGCCCGTTCTCGCCCTCCGAGACCTTCTCCTTCCCTCGCCCGCCGCAGGACGACACCCGCAGTCGCGCCTCCGGCATGATGACCGGCTCCGTCAGCGGCTCGATCTCCAGCGCCGCCTTCTTCACCGCCGAGGACGCGCCCACGCCTACGCCCGAGCCCGCCGAGAATCCCTTCCTCGATTTCACCGAGGTGCGCCCGGCGTCCGCCGAGCACTCGTTCACGGCGGAGAGCATCGCGTCGTCAGTGCACTTCGCGGCAACGGAAACGGTCCGCCGGCCGTTCGTGCCGACGATGGAGGACGAGATGGCGGTCGCGCCCGGGCAGGAGGTGCGCATCCTCGCGCGCTTCGATGACGGCTGGGTACACGCCGAGCTGCTTGCGAACGGCACGCGCGGGCTCATTCCGATCGACACGCTACGGCCGCTCGAGGAGGCTTTGCCTGCGTTCCTCGCGAAGAAGCGACTAAGCAGCTATGGCGCGCGGCGCGCGAGCGCGTTCAGTGGGGCGTCCGTGGGGAAGGCAATGTAGATGCCCTGCGCGTCCATGCGCTCGCTCCCGCTTACGCCCTCTCCATATCATCGCTGTCGAGCGTGTTGTTTGATTCGGTGAGTCGTTGCACATGCGGTTGGGCCACGGGACCGCGTTGCTGATCATGACGCCCAGCACTGGACTGTCCCATACATGCTGTGCCGCGTGCCTTGCACATCTGTGTTTATTCGTCTGGTTGTACGTCTGTTGTCTACCTGGGTGTCTGTGTGTTTGTCTGTTACACTACGCTATCCCTTCGTCTCCCTGGCCGTCGCGGATCCCCGACATCCCTCCCCTCCCCCTTTGTATGGCCTCGCCGGCCGATAGGCATCATCTATATCCCCCTCACACCCACCACCGCGACCTCGACTGTGGACCTAACCGGACTGCAACACCACAACGCTCTGTCTATACTTGCTCCTTCATACCCTTCCCCTTCATACTACTGTACATGCTTTGTGCGCCTTCACCCTTGCTTTCTACCTCATGCTTTCGCCGGCGCCGTCCCTGCTGCCGCGGACCGTACAGGGCGCACCACTGTCCATACTCATTTTTCTTCCTACTACTTACGTGTTATTCCACCCCTTCCAGCCACCTCCGTCTTCGCCACACCTTCACCGCAACCACCCCCCCATCACCGACCATCTTCCGCTTTCCTTCCGATTCGTATAGAAAAGGCTCCTGGGAACTGGGTCCGCGACGTCGGACAATACGAGACGGGCTGTATATACCCCTGCGTTTATTTCGCTCGCGTGGTTGTGGCCGCGGCCCCTCCTCCTGGATGCTTGTCGATACGTGGCGCCGCCACCGTAGTACGCGCCGTGGTGGCGTGTCCGTATCCGTCCGTATATACCGTACATATGTACCCCCAATGTAGCATTGCTCCTGTTATTCATCCGAGACCGCGTTCACACCAGACTTCGACGCAAGAACTGCCTGGAATTCGCAACCATTGATATTGAGAAATCGACCGCTGATCGTATTCGCACCGAGCTGACCGACGTTCAGTACACACGCCCTCGTAACCACGTCTATCGGCACGCCCCGCATTCGCAACACATTCAGAATCACAACCATTCAAAGCAAGACTCGAGTGAGCGAGAGAAAGAGATGTCTGCCCCATATACTACTCCAATTCCGGCACGGTCCTCGCCACGGCAGGAGTCCCACGTGGGGCTCGTCAGATACCACTCGACGAAGCGTTGCTCTCGCCCCCGACCGGACGGGTCGTGCGGGAGCCGCACGGGCGGACGCTTGCGCGCCCGCCCAGCACAGCTCACCGCGGCCTGGCCACCGGCCCACAGGTGGAGGTGCACGCACGAAGCGGCAGCCTGTGGGGGTGACTGGCTAGGGGCTGTCGACAGCGCAGAGCTGAAGACCGAAGAAAGAAAATAATTGGAGAGAAAGACGTCACCGTCGAGGCACAGGGCACTTCACACTCAGCGCCCCGATCCTGATTGATGCTTGCAAATTCCGGGCTGGGCCTGGCTACAGAGGAAAAGCGCACTTGCATATGCATTAGCGCGTATCGGTACAAGCCGCGCACGCGCGCAAAGGAGCGCGCGCCGCGGTACACAACAGGCGGCGGCGGGGAGAATTAGGCGGTAGCTAGCGTAATGAGCCAAGAACACACAACAAGCAGCGAAAGCAGAAAACGTAGCGGAGAGCACGGGTGGCGGCGTTCGGGATGTAGGGGGAGGCGGGAAACCAGAGTTGTGCGGCGAGCGGTATTCAATGGGCGATACGGGTTTGTATGGGGACGAGTGTACGCGTGGGGAGACTCGGAGGGCAAATGTTCGTGTCGCGGTCTTGCAACTTCGGATGGAACCAGGACGGGTAGGAGTAGGCGTTGAGCGATCGTAGGGACGCGACCAGAAGGTCACCGATCGCCAGGATGGCCGTTCCGCCTCCCGTTTCCGTTCGCGTACGCATATTCTTGACTGACGCTCGCCTCGCTCAACGGCGGAGACGATGCGATTGGAGGGGCCGGATATGCGTGCATGATGCTCGCGAAGGTCGCTGGGACAGGTGGCGGTGGCGTTCCCTGACGGTATCCAACAGGATCGCCGCCGTTCGACATAGCGCCGCCGGGGCCCGCAGGAACCCCATGCGAGCCGTAAGGTGAGCGATGACCGTGCGGCGACGCGACACTGCCAGGCGGAAGGTGGTGCTGGGGCGGGGAGAAGTGGTCGTCCCTGTCGCGCTCGCGGTGCATGATGGGGGACCGCGACGCGGTGCGCGAGTGCGTCGGGGAGTCGACGCGCATGGGCGTGCCCCCGGGCGGCGGGTTTGCGTAGTCGTCGTACCCGGCATTGCTCGCGCGCGAGCCCCGGCGCGTGCGCGGCCCGTTCTCCGGAGGGGCGTTCGGGTATTCCTGGTGGAATGTGATGTTCTTCATCGGGGCGTTGGTTTGCGGGGGCGGGGCGTTGCGCGCGCGGAGAGACGGGTCCTCAATGATCATTAGGTCCGCACCGCCGCGCGACCGTGAGCTGCTCGAACGGACAGAGACGGCGGGCACAGGGATCGGCTCGGGTTCCGGCTCACCCCGCTCGTTGAGGTACCCGCCGTGCCCGTTCTCGCCGTTCATTGTGCCGTTCCCAGGAGAAGATTCATCGTGCTCGTCGGGAAGCGCAGGAATCACCGCGGCATGGCGCCCACCAAGAGGCCTATAAGAGAGAGGAAAGGTGTGTCATAAGCGATCGGGTCTTACGCGTAGGGCGAGCGCGTGTAGAAGGCACTCTATAGACCACACGCGAAAGACACTTACCCTCCTTCCACGAAGTGTTGCCACACGTAGTCCTTGAGCTTGTCCGCACCGGGTAGTTCCTGTATGAGATGCTTGATCGTGTTCTGGCCCAATCCGAAGAAGTCGGGCCCTGAGACAGAGTTCGAGTGCGCGCGGTTGCGAATGTGGTTGGCCGCGCGGACAATGACGGACCACGCCCCTGTCGCAGTGCCGGCGACGACGGGCTTCTCTCCCAGGTCAGACGACATAATCTGGAACTTGGGGCCGTCACCACCGTCGACGATTGTGCAGTGGTAAACCACCTCTTGGTTCGGGTCGATCGTCGAGAAGTAACGCCTAGACACGCGACGTCAATGTCATTCATTCCGTCGCGATCCCGTGCACCTGTGCACGCGTGCCGAACACGTACCTCGTCACTTCGTACCCAACCGGGAAGATGTACCGCTCTGTATGGAAGTGCTCACGCATGCACACCGAGCCGAGGTTGATGACAGTCATGATGCCGACGTTAAGGGGTAGGATGGGCCTTCGGTGTTTGTCGCGTGGGACCATAGGGATGCTGAAGCTTTTGGTGATGACTGTATGCGCCTTAAGCCGCTTTGGTTTCGTTTGTCGCTGGATATCTGAGGGTCGGGTAGAGGAGGTCCGCATGGTGGTTTGCATATGGGCTTGGGAAGGCGGCGCGCCATGTTGGTACGAGGGCGACATGGGTCCGGAATGCACGCCAGGCATGTAGTCATCCTGCGGTGACAAGACCGGCGATAGAGACTCGGAACGGTGACGAACATGTTGAGACCCACCGGAGAGTTGAGCTCCAGGATGGGGCACAGACACAGACAGCACTTCACCTCCGGGCGGTGCAGGCGGCTTGAGACGCAGTCGAGTGCCCGTACTTGACACCAGGATCGGTGGCGACGCGGTGGGATTCCCATGAGGACCGGAAGGGGACTGCCCCGGGATGGGTGCTGGTGCGAATGTGAGAGGGGCGCCCATGTCCTTGCCCTTTTGCGGGCCCCGCGCTTTACGGCTTGAGCGTTTTGCTTCCCGTGCATCCTCTTCCTGTCGCTCCCGCTCTTGCAGTTCTTGCTGCCGTCGTGCCGCAGGCCCGATGTGACGTGAGAGGATGTGGGGGTCGATCTCGGGATCCTCGCGTTCGAGCTCTTCTATCGCTTGGTGGAGGTTCGCGATGAATACTTTCTGGGTTCTGTCGTTCATGAGACTGCGAGGGAATGCTGAGAAAGGTAGCGCTGCAGCCTGCGAGCCTGGGTTGGCGTGGGGATTGACTTCCAGTTCTGTGATGCGGTCGAGGAGTAGACTGGCGAGACCATGAGGAATTTGAGGCATATAGTCGGAATAGACGTGCGACATACGCTCGTTCTGCTCGCCATTTGACATTCCGTTCACCAGAGCTTCGTAGCTGTATCGCAGTCTCCTTGTGTTTCTACGAGAGGTTGCCATGTCATACGAAGCGCGTGCAATTGATCGGCGGCCATAGTCAGCGCAAAGACAACGAAGAGCAAACCGGAACTAGTGCCAAAACGCGAAAAAGAGCAGCGATTGCTCACCTCCTCAAGTTCAAAGTATTTCCGCTTCAGTCTCCTATATTTCTCGGCAAAGTCGACGTCCTTCGCCTTTTGCTGGGAACCCGACTGCGCAACCTGTGCAGGGACGGGGGGCGGGCCCATGACGGAGTCGTGTTGGGGAGGGCCCATGGGAGTCCGCGCGGAATGGCTCATGAAGGAGCGGCGGGAGGAGGGCGGGGGGGAGTGATGGGAGGCAGGGGAGAGAAGCTGAGACTGGGGTCTTGGACTATATAGGTGGTGGCCAGGGGAAGCGGCCAGCTGTTTGGTCCGATCCCACATTTCGTCTCGACGCACCGCGTTCCACTTCAGGATCACGCCGTCCGGGACGCACTCGGACATTCTGCACACACACGATTCTCGCTGCTGCTACTAATACATGCTGGGTACACAAACGGCGATTCCCGCCGCCCGCTGGACGCGAGGGACAAGGACGATGGGGAGGCGATACGGGGCGTTGAATGGCGGAAATGGAGACGGGACAGCGGCCGTTCTGGGCGGCGTGGCGTTGATTGACTTGTTTGGGCACTCCAGACGCCCAAACCTTCTTCCCACTCATCCAGGACCCCGGAACCCCTCTGCGCCTCCTCTTAGCCTAAGCCACGCCGGCCGACAAGCTTGAATTATACACGCAACGCGTGCTCTCCGTCCCCGGCATCTCCGTCCGCCCTATCATCGTCCGCGTACGCTGCATCTCACCGTCCCCCTCCGCTGCTTCCTTCCGCACGATCCACCATCTGTCAACCACTCCTGCCGCCGGCGTTGCTACACCTCCCGAACCGTGCCTGTGCGACAGCCTAGCGCGCAGCGGGCCCAAGATGGACATGCCCTCGTGAGCACCAACACGTCCCCCGCACTCCAATCTCGTCATGCGCCGCCCGTGGCGCGCACCGCCCAGCCGTGCTTTCCGCCACCAGATCCACCAACGACTGCACGGGCCCCTGACACACGAGGCCGAGAGCGCAGCCTACGACTGGCTGAGTGGTTTGACTCTACTCAACGCCGGCCATCGATCCCGCCCTGTCCGCTTTCGGCGATGTACTTGCCATATATGGCTACCTTCGTCCTTCGTCCTTCACCCGTGCCTGGCGGCTCCCGCAGTCCCAAATATCAGGCTCCTCGCCAGCGAGAGCGCAGCAACCGATCCCCGACGCTCGAATGTGCTTGCAAACAGTCCCCAGTTCTCCCGATATCCTCGTTGTGGTCGGCGGTGTGCCCCGTTCTTCGATGACTGCCTCGTGCCTTGCTTCGTCACGTAAAAATCATTGCAGAAGCCTTTGTGGCTGAGAAATATCCACGCGACCCCTCGGAGGTCTGGAGAGTTCCGAATGTGAGTGGCTGATGAAGGTTCTCACCCCAAACGAAATATACCTAACGCGGAAAATGTTCGCCTCCAGATCCGCTGCTCTAGCGTAATGAATGACATCCGCGCAAGAAGCGAGGACCCTCCTCTCCGCAACTCATTGCAGAGACATGAAGCACCAACGGCGCTAGAGACGCAATTTGTATTCCTGTGCGCCCCGGAAGAGACACTTCGCATACCGGGCACACACTTATAGTTGTGCCATCTCCGGATCCGGGAGCAAAACATCGTGCCGAGTGTTCGCAGTACCAGCATGCGTCCATCACCAGCATGCGTTCGCCCACGCTTCCTGCCGCGACATTCAACGCTCGCCACGCCCCTCTCTAATCTATGGGCGCGAGCCTGCAGAACACCCGGCGCTGGCTGTATACGTACCTGGCCCATTCCTCCCCCCTGGGACCGCCCCTGCAGCTGTCTATCAGGCGTGCAGCGCTTCCCACCGCTGTTCCTTCCATTCAATGGTGTACAACGTTCAACGCTAATGCCAACTGTCTGCGACGTCCGATCCGCTCAGGCATCGACATCATCCCATCGCCTCGCCGCACGGGAGGCGCAGGATCAGCGCAAGCACCCTCCGAGCATACTCGGACGCCCCCACTTACGCCACGCACGCTCTGGGCCAGCTGAGCAGTCGGATGTACTGGAAGGGTACGGAATAGGGCGTAGAGTTGCTGATCTGCAGAGCCTTGTTGAGCGGCGATGTCGTCAGCCTTCGGTGACAGGCCCGCACTTGGCGGCAGACGAGGCCTTCTCTTCTTCCCACCTTGATACGCACGACGATTGTAGCAACGCCTTTGCACCCGGCGGACGCTGCGGTATGTTATTATCAGTCCCCCAGTCGTTACGCCCTGCTCACTATGTTCCTTTTGAGGCAGAAGTGTGCAACCAACGTCACAATGCGAGCGCTGGGTGTATTGGATGCGTGCAGCACATACGATCAGCCCACCTCACGCTGATATCAGAGCCATGTGCTGGAAACGCTGCCATCGAAGGAGCGCTGCACGGGGTGACCAGCGTGGAGACAGAACGCGCACCAAATTAGCACCGCGGCTGCTTCCCTGGGCTCGCAGAACTGCGCGCGTGGGAAGCGAAGCAGGGCGCGGCTGCAGAGAAGTGCGCCGAGGATGACTGCGCAGGGGCGGACGATCCATGTGCGTTTTGCATTCCGGCGTGCCCGAATCGTGGGTGTTTACTGGTCGCAGTCCTTTGTATCTAAGCACAAGGTGGTGCCAGATGGCGTTGCATACCGAGAAGCTTGGGGTATCGACGATGCAAAGCCATTGCGATCTGGCGCAAGCTCTATGCATGGGCGGAGATAGATAGAACCAGAACGCATCACCATCGGGAACATCCAATGCCTTCTCAGCGATTCGAGCATATCCTAATCAGGACTCAAAACGCCTCCGACGAGTGGCAGGTGGCATTTATAGCGCCGGTCATCCTCACCCGCCCGCCGACCCTTGACTCTTCGGATACGTCCAGACCACGGCAGCCTCCTGGTGCCGTCCCAAGGCGCGCACAAGCCGCGGCCTCCCGCTATTGCGCGACATGCTGAACAGAGATGACGAGCCGGCGAACGTGACCCCTACAGGTTCGGTCAGTACTTGTGTGCGTCTGCGGTGACATCAGGTCCTGCGGAAATGTACCATTCTCTGTCCCGGTCCGATTGCAGATGACCACTAGGAGTTCTTCGCCTGGCTGCCGGCCTGCCTCCTCGCCTGCACTGTGCGAGTCGTCGGATTGCTGGTCTTCATCGTCCGAATCAGGCCAGCCTTCTGCAATAGCCTTCGCCCACAGCGGCCTCAGGCGCAACGCCCAGTAGTTGATCGTCCGCCAGTCCTTCTCCTCCTCCGGCGCCTCCTTCGAGTCTAGCCACGCATTCAACAGAACCAGTACACGCGTGCGCTGCGCGACACAGTACTCCGCGATCTCGTACGGGCCCGTGTCGAGCCCAGCCCACTCCGCTGGCGGCTGCACATTGAGGTCCATGCAGATCCCCAGCGAGAGCGTCGTGAGCGGCGGGGGGAGGTGGAATGTCACGAAGCCGGTGCCTAGGAATGGATTAGCGTTGTGTTAGGGGGAAAGCTGGGAATGTCAAGGGTGCTGTTCAGGGTCGTCGGCCCGCTCTTCATGAGAAAGGCAGTGATAAACACCAGCGCGTATAGTCTGCCTGTATGTTTTCCTGAAGAGGTGCGCACATGGGATCGTCGACGGGCTGTGGCATGTGTGGCATCTCACGTCGGCGTGCCCTTATGGCGTATGTGGCCTTCTGGCCCGGCTTCTGTGGCAAGCCAATAGACTGCCCTTCAACCTTGTTTTCTCGGAAGGCGACGCCGGAACGTTGACGGTACGACGACGTACCAGGTTTTGCCCATGTCATGTCCGTATCGTACAGGTTCGTCTTGCGATATTCGCCAACGAAATTTCCGTCCGGACCGTAAAGCGCGGCAGCGTTTGCGCCGACCCGTCTGATCGTCCGTCCGTCCGTGAGCTCCGTATGCTCGACTTCGTGAAGGGGCAACCGCTCCGGGTAACCCGCGACAACATGACAATGCAGCCGGGCGGCGAGCTCCGCGCAGAAGCGCGACGTGGGCCCCGTGCGCGGCTCCTCGAGGGAGGGAGATATGGCGTCCGCGTCAGGGAAGACGTATCCTGTTGGAAAACAGTCAGCTGGTGAATGTGAAAACAGTCCGAAAGAGGGGTCGGAACAAAGCTAGGATCGTGCGGAGTCGTTCGTAGCGGGTTCACATCCAGAAAAGTGGAAATTTCGTTCTCCTTGAAGTTGTCAGTATGTACACGGGCTTTCGTAAACGCGTGGAGCTGCTTCAAAGCCCGCGAGTCCGCCGCCGGGTTGAAGCGCGAGCGTATGATTTGTTGCTGCACGAAAACGGCGTGTTGATGTATGTCCGTATAACGATGGAAGGGGGTTTGGCACCGATTTCCGAAAATTATCTTTGCCCATCGGAGGGATATGCAAAGTCTCCTTACGACCGGTGCTTCCGATGTCTATACCCAATCTGCAGCCCTTGACAGAGCATCTGCTGATACGATGGTGGCGTACCTGTGAATATCATCTCGGGCAGACAGACGAGGTCGACCGTATTTGGTCTAAGTCTATATAGCATTCGCACAGGTTCGTCTGTTTCACCGCTCGAAGGTGCGACGTTGCGGGACATACTGTTCGCATAGCGTCTGGGCCCTGCGGATATTGTCCTGTACTTGTCCGATCTGTGACCGCTGATCGATACAGGGATGGGAAGAGCAACAGATGGAGAAGTACCTTGGGCGCAAACTGGATTACTGCGATGCGCATGGAAGCGCGCCGAAGAGTAGAGTAGGATCGGTAGACTGCACGAACGAGCTTGAGCCCCGTGGTGTGTTGTTTGTATTGGCTGTACCTGGACGGGGTAAAGGTGTGAAAGGCGGGGTAAGGACAGCTGTCGTCATTCCATTAACGGAGCAGCGCGGGGTCCAATCGGAGCGCGCAAATGAGGGAGAAAGGCTCGACTCCGCCAGGCTCCGCTAGCCGGGAGATCGATGTTTCCACGGCCGACGATGCAGCTGATTAGAGGCACGGGCGTCTGCGAGGTCCGTCCAGTCGACGGAGAGGGTCCTCGTCCTCGTCCTGCTCGCTCTCCACACTCTCCGCCCGGTCTCTGTTCCCACCCTCGAGGTTTGTCCGCCCTGCCCCGCTCGCCCACCCCCTTCTCCCGGGGAACCGCTCGCGCTGATCGCTGTTCGCCCGGACGCCGCTGGTACACAACATTGCCCCGTCCGTCGAGGTAAGCATTTGTCATAGCCTCCATGCCGACACAGCAGATGTGTGCTAAACTAGCTCCCCTCTGATGACTGCGCCCGACAGATTCAGACAGCCGTGTAAAGCCTCCATCTGCACGACGCTACGCTCCCCCGTCCGGCTCGCTCAGGGACTCCCCCACGTAGCCGCCGCTGATCGTCTTGATTCTCTCGTCTTCTGGCCCGCTCCTCCTCCTAAAGTGCCCGCGAGCCTTCTCCGAGCATGGGCAACACATCCTCTAACCCCAACGCCGCCAACTCCCGCCTCGATTCTCCCTCTCGCAACACCCACTCCCCCATCCGCGGCGGCAGCCCAAACCCCTCCCACACTTCCCACCGGGTTCACCGCTCCCTGCGTCACAAGAAAAGATCGCTCGAGTTGCCCGATCTGGCGTCCCTCACTCTCACTCCTGCGTCCTCCTCCCCCGCTTCCGTCTCCCCACACACAGGCAACAGACGTCCCCGCGCGTCTTCGCCGATCCCCATCCCGTCTGCGGCCAATCCCCCTCCGCAGACATTCCGACCCCAGAACAACCTCCCCTCGGCTGCGCGCATTGACCGCCTGAGAGATGGCCCATCGCGGTACAAGTCATCGCTCAGCGCATTTAATTCCACCCGCTCCTTCCAGTCGGTGTTGCCGGAGTCTCCCCCACGGAGCGATATCCCCCTGCGACCCGAGTTCGTGCCGGAAGTTGTTCACAGCACGATCCCGCTCGCGCTTGTGAAGGCGGAGGAAGACTTGCACAAACCCGAACCGGTGAAGGTGAAGATTACCTGGAAGCAGAGTGGGAGGAAAGTGTACCTCATCCGAGCGGGAGACAATAACTGGCAAAGCAAGCAAACAATGGAATACGAGTGAGTCTTCGTCCCCTAGTCCCATGCGGCGTCGCTCAACGCACGATAGTGCGCCAACGGAGACATTCTATACGTTTGTCAACCTTCTGCCCGGCACACACCACTTCAAGTACATCGTCGATGACCAGATCCGACTGACAAACGACTATCCCCGCGCCGTCGACGACCGAGATGGTACTCTTGCCAACTATGTCGCCGTTACGGCCCCGTCAGGGACAGGCTCTCCGAACCAAGCGGCATCCGTGTCTCCAGTCACATCAACGGCGCATCCCTCCAACCCAAATCACTCCAACTCTTTCTGGAGCGATTCGAGCACAACAGCTGGTGGAACAACAGGAAAGGGGAAGGAGGCAGAATGGACTACGGACATTCCCCTGGAGCTCGTCGCGGCTGCTGCAGAGGAGGAAGCATACTTGGCACGAGCTGACTCACCAACGTCGTCTGCGAGCGGGATCCCCGCGCCGAACATCCCACCGGCACCGGTCCTGCCGCGGCACCTCGACAAACTCATCCTCAACGTGCGCCCTGTTATGGCCGGGCCCGCGCTAGGCGGCGCGCCGTCGACGAGCAGCGAACGGGACAAGCGGCGCAGTGGGCGCGAAAAGGAGCGGTCGCGACGCGATCGTGACCGGGCTCGCGATGGGGACAGCCGTACCCGTCCAGCGAACCTCGGCATGACGTCCGCGGAGCTGCAAGCTGCCGCGCTGGAGGAGAGCGCGGGACGCGCAAACGGTGCTCCGCCGCCGCCGTTGAACCTCCCTGTTACGACCGCCTCGGGCACGGATCTGACCGCGGCACTGCTTCCGCTACAGGCGGCGGGCCCGCCCACGCCCCCAGCGACGCAGACGAAACCGTGGGACGGCCCAGGGGTGTCGGACGACGCGAGCGTGCTGCCGGTGCCGTCGCACGTTGTGCTGCACCACTTGAGCACGAGCGCGATCCGGAACGGGGTGCTTGCCGTTGCGAACACGACACGCTACAGGAAGAAGGTGAGCACGCCGTCGACGACGCCGCCGTGGTCGCGGACGTCGTTTGATATAGACGGGGTTCTAACTGCTATGCGCCTCGAGCAGTACATTACGACGATCTACTACAAGCCGACATGATGCTTCTTGCATACGCCGCCCTCCTTGCATGCTGCTGCTTCCGCCCCGGCCCGCCTCGACCCCGCATGCTCTCCATCTATACACAGTCTGTCACTCCTTTCGGCCGCCTACTTAGACCGGCGCGCGAGCGCGCGCTGCCTCCATCATGTCCCGCCCTGACATCTCCGTGCACATCTTGAGTCCCCGTCCGTCGCACACATTGCTCCTTGGTCCATAGAGAGGGGCTGCTGCCCCGTGCGCCGCCCTTATGTTGTCCTGTTATTCCACTGTCCTCGCATATGCTCCTTGGCCGTCCGGTGAAGGCCTCCTCCCGCTCAGGTTAGTGTGAAGCTGCAAAGCTGAACCGCACAGCTACTAACTTTGTTCTTGTCTCAGTGGCTCACACGCGAAAACACCATGCACGACGTCGATCATCATCACCTCTCTCCGCCCCGCGCACCACCCACAACCACAGTCACGAGCGCGCAGTCGCGGCGGACACACGTCCGCCACGAGTAACGAAGAAGCCGAAGCACCCAATGAACTGTATCCGTACATCCCCCCACATACCCCTGTCCTCGGCACTTCACCACTCACTCCTCACCACCCCCATTCACCTGCCCCCTGCTTCGCCGCCCGCGTCCGCTCCTGCATCTGGATATCGATATCGACTGCTCGGATCTCTCTGTCCCTGTTTGCGCGCCGTATCATCATAGAGCTTTCGCGTCCGTTCGCGCCCGTCTTCGTCCAGTCCGTCCAGGCCTTCCTCTCAGCATACGACTCGGTGAGCTGTGGTCGCATGGGTGCTGGGCGGGTACGCGGGTGACATGTCGCGGTCCGTCTGGGACGCCGGTACTAGTACTACTTCCATCTGGGTTCTTGAGATGTCATGACATGCTGTATCCATCCTCCATTTAGTGGGTTCCATTGCTCTGCTCAGCCCCGCAATCGCCGTTTTACAAGCCAAGCCCGCCCTACGCCCTGCTTCCTTGCATCTTGCGAAGCTCGGGGTTGCAGCGGTCACCGTACCTACAGAAGTGAATGGTTGATCATCAGTTACGAAAGGTAAACCGACGATGCTCCTCATGGGCGTGCAGGAGCACCATATACGGTGCACCCCTGAGCAGTTCCCCGTTGCCAGACTCCATACCCCAGGTTCCCGCCGGCGTAGAGTGGTGAGAGTCATCATCGCGGTAACGTAAAACTGGCGCCTCCCTGGGCATGGCTAACCGGTTTCCTGACAGGATATGATCTTGGAGTGACAGGTGCGGGTCTCGCTTGCGCCCCATGCGCCCTAAACTTCAATCTAGCTAACTCAGCGTTCCCGCAGCTGGCTCGCAAGGGCCTTAAGGAATGGCCATGGGGGCTCGCAGGTGCCAGGAACGTCCCTAGAACGCCATGGACCACACACATGCACGACCAGACCTCAGCTGGGTGCCATACCCCGTACACCTCTCCCCGCCGCCCTCGGCGTACCTCCACATCGTGGTCGTAGAGGCAACATCCGCGCGACACCCAAAGCCAGGAAGCTCGCGCACCGCGCTATACATCGTCCCGCTCCTCCCGCCCGCCCCACTACAGGTCGGACAGTACGTCCACCTGCACCTCCTGTGCTCGACCACCCCGGACGACGCCGGGCCGGGGAACATGGACAAGGCGGTTGCGGTGCCGCTGCCCGTCGCGGGGCGGCTGGAGGGCGAGCGGATGCAGCACGCCGGAGAGATGGAGTTCGTGCTGAAGAACGAGATCGCGGAGGCGAGCGTGAAGAACGCGGTGATCCGCATCCGGCACGTCCCGGAGGTGTCTGTGCGCGCGGGGCTCGCGGGGGCGCTCGAGAAGAAGCTGCGGCAGCTCGAGGTGCTTCGGCCGCATGAGTACTTGGAGGAGGAGGAGGGAGAAGCGAGTCGATCGCGACAATCGTACTCGTTGTCGCCGACGCCTGAGTTGGAGCTTGATGATGATCCTGTCCCGGTCCGCCCTGCTGCGTTTACATACTGGAATGCGCCTGCTACGTACACCTGATACTGCTACACATATGTATGTACTAGTTATGATGTGTTCCCCTGCTTTACGAGCGTACTATATACCTACTTAGCTTCTCATTCACATAGTTGTATCGACGTTCTGGTGAGGGCGCTTCAGCCGTGACGAGTATACGTGTGATGGATATCACGGGATCGTAGTCACGTCGCGTTGGCTGAATCAGCGACGCGGCTCCCAAGTGCTCCGCGTCGCTGCGTCACCTTCGGGTCCGAGTCTGTTCCCGGCGGGTCCGTTACCCTCGTCGGTCAAACACTTCTCTCCCTCTCTCACATCGTCGTCCCTATGACCGGCCTCTTCTGAGGACCACAACATTTGTCGCTGACCGACTAGAGTCTGAGAACACTATTGTCAAGCACCGTCCCAGCAAGAATCAGCAACTCAATTTACGAGGTACTTTACAACTACCGCAATTCACAAGATCGCAACGAAGTCCTGCGTCTATTGTGTGCGCGGAACACCGTTCGCGTGCTACTCCCCTAACAAGAACTGCTTGTCATTGCGAAGCCATGGATACCCATGAGAACAGTTCCATGCTGGGGCAAGAGAGCGACTCAGAGGACGATTTCGACTGGGAAGAAGTCGAAGTCGCCGCACCTGTGGTCCCTCTCGACCTTGCACAACTGCAGGCAGAGACCGCCGCGGGTTTGAAAGAGTACTACGGTGATGCGCATGAGCCTGAAGCAGGTCCGTCAGAGACGCCGAACATCGAGATCACTATCCAGACGAAGGGCAAGCGGAAGGGCGACAAGGGGTGCGTGTTTCCCGTGGGCAAACATTGGGTTTTCGCATGATGAGCTGAACGGTACAATGATCAGGAAGAATGAGAGGGCCGTTCAGCTCGCCGCGGAGAGGCTCGTCCGTCTCGACTGCCACAAGGTGCACACCGTTGCCCTCCTCATGAACGCCAAAGTGCGCAATCATTGGCTCAACGACCCCTTACTCCACGTACGCCTCACCTCATTTTCGCTTCTCTTCTCCGTTAGTCTGCGTGCTTACCGCAGTCTGATGTATTCGCAGGCCCGTCTCATGTCCCTCACGCCGCTCGCGCTGCAGAACACGTTCGCGACGATTCACAAGTCGCGCGTGCCAGAGCCCGCACAGCGCGGCCGCCTCTTCGAGTCCGCGATCACGCGCCTCGCCGACTGGTGGGCGAGCACCTTCGACATAGTCCCGGAAGGCCACATCCGCTCCCGCACATTCGAAGCCGTGCAGAAGACGATCCGGCTCGAGGCCCCCGCCCCGCCCGACCCGAAGGGCAAGGGCAAGGCACGCGCTGTGGAGGAAGACGACGAGGACGAGGACGACGAGGCGCGCTATGGCATCGACGGGGAGAGGATGCGGAGCGTGAAGAGCCTGATGAAGCACGCGCTGATGCGCCGGGGGTCGCGCGACACGAGCGCGCAGCTGTTCACCGCGCTGTGCCGTGCGCTCGGCATCCCAGCAAGGCTTGTGGTCAGTCTGCAGAGCGTGCCGTGGCAGGCGGGCGTCGGGAAGCCGAAGCCGCCTGCGAAGAAGAAGGCGAAGGCGAAAGAACCAAACGGGGATGCCAAGGGGAAAGGGAAAGCAGCGGCGAAGGTTCCTGCAGAGGACGACGAGGACGATGATATGGAGGATGTGAGTATTCCGGGATCCTCGGCAGTCAGCACGCCGAGAGGGCGCACGCCGTTCCCCGGAGGTGGACAGCGTCTTGATGGGAGCAGCCCCGCGACCAGCGGCCAGGACAAGGGTAAGAAGAAGGCCCCGCCCGTCATCAGACTACGAAAGAGCAAGGGTAAAGGACAAACATGGGGTTCGGCTGCGACGCCCGAGGCTAGCCGACCGCGACCAAGTGGGTGCCATGTCCGATCCTATGTCATACCGTCTCTTATACACGCTGAGCAGGAGAGCGTACCCCCGATCCGACGACCACCGCGCCCGTCTTCTGGACCGAGGTGTTCTCGCGCGCTGACGCGCGGTGGCTGCCCGTCGACCCCGTACGCGTGATCGTGAACCGGCGCAAGGCGTTTGACCCGACGCCAAACCCCAGTGCGCCCAATACGAAGACCGACAGGCGTCGTCCGGAGCGGGTGGAGAACCGCATGGTGTATGTGCTGGCGTTTGAAGAGGATGGGTATGCGCGGGATGTCACGCCACGGTATGCGCGCGAGTACGGTGCGAAAGTGGCAAAGGTACAGCAGGGAGGAAAGGGTCGCCGGGAGTGGTGGGAGCGCATCCTGCGGATGGTAAAGAGGCCATATCGACTGGTACGTAGATGCCGCATTATATGGCCCTCAGGACACTAATCGAGCATGCCGTATAGCAACGTGACGACCTCGAAGACGAAGAGCTCCAACTCAACCAAATCACAGAGGCCATGCCGACCTCCATGGCAGGCTTCAAAGACCACCCGCTCTACGTGCTCGAACGCCACCTCAAGCGCGACGAGGTCGTCGAGCCGCCCACCGAGCTGGGCAAGTTCCGCGGGGAGTCCGTCTTCCCGCGCGCGAACGTGCTCTCGCTCAAGACGGCGGAGAACTGGGTGCGCCAGGGCCGCAAGGTGCGCGCGGGCGCGCAGCCGCTCAAGTGGGTCAAGCAGCGCGCCGTCACCGTCAACAAGAAGCGTGCCATAGAACTGGCGCTTGCGGACCAGCGCGAGCGCACGGCAAGCGCGAGTGCGAAGAGGCTCGAGGCGGGAGAAGGTGGGGAGGGCGGGGAGGACATCGAGCTCTCTTGGGACGCGGGGGGCGGGCCTGCTCATGGGGAAGGCTTCGCAAGTGAGGAAGGGGTGATGCAGGGCTTGTACGCCGAGCACCAGACGGAGCTATACAGGCCCGATCCGGTCGTCGACGTGAGTCCTCAATTACCCTCTTGGCTTGACGCGTCCATGACGAAACGCTGACTCTGCGGGCTGCAGGGCAAAGTGCCGAAGAACGATTTTGGGAACATCGATTTATACGTGCCAACGATGCTTCCTGCCGGCGCGGTCCATGTGCCCTGTGAGTCCATTGTCTCCTACTGCTTCTGCCCTTCCCTGTCCCCCCAAATCATCAATCAGTTGTGCAGACGTGCGACGGGTGCTGATGGCTCTTTCTTTGGCTACGTGTGCTTTTCAGATAAGGGCACCGCGAAGCTGGCCCGTCAGCTCAAGTTCGACTACGCAGAAGCAGTGGTATGTGTTTAGCCTGCACATCGGCCGCCCCGATCGCTGTCGTGCCTAACGCCCCAATTGTGCCGCCGCAGACAGGGTTCGAGTTCAAGAAGCGGCGCGCCTTCCCCGTCATCACAGGCGTCGTCGTCGCCGCGGAGAACGAGAGCGCGCTCCTCGAGGTGCGTGTCTGCGTCTGCGTCTGCCCCGGCCCGCCCTGCGCGCCTTCTTCCCTTCTCCCTCTCCTCCCCTGCGACCCGGCCTCCACGTCCCCGATGAATGGCCCCGTTCTCCCGGGCCCGATGACGTGCGCTGACGGCACTCCATTCACAGGCGTACTGGGAAGCGGAGCACGACGCAGAAGCGAAGCGGCGCGCAAAGCGACAGGAGCAGGTGCTCCGGCGGTGGACGAAGCTCGTGCAGGGCCTACGCATCCGCCAGCGGCTGATCGCGCAATACGCCGACCGCGCCCCGGACCCCGACGACGACGCTGCAAACACGCACCACGACGCACTCGAGGAGGTACGTCTCTGTCTCTTTCTTTGTCTCGCGCTGTCAATCGTCCCCCGCCCCATCCCCACTCGCCCGATGATGTTCCCTCGCGAAGCCGCGTGCCATCCGCGAACCTTCTGCGTACGACGTGGCGGCGTGTCGCCCTGATCGTCATCCAGTCCACCTTCCCCTTCCTTTACACATCGTGGTGGCCAGCCTCGCCTGCGTCTGCGCCACCGTCACTGCCCGAACTGCTCGCTGATCATACCACAGGAGCACGCCCCGCCCGCTGCAGCAGGCGGCTTCCTGACGGGCGCCGACGACGTCGTGCAGCCGTACACGCTCCCGCGGGCGCGCCAGATCGTCGAGCACGCGGGGATGAGCCGCTCCGCGCTGGGCGAGCTCAGGACCGCCGAGGTCGCCGACGACGACGTCGATGACGGTGGTGGCGCGGACGCTGAGGCTCGCGGACGCGCGCAGCAGGGCCGGGAAGACGGCCTGCTTCTGCGGGGCGATAAGCTGCAGGCGATTGACGATGATGGGTATGCGGACGACGCGGACGAGGACGTGGACATGGAAGACGTCGTGGGCGCGGCCCCCCAGTTGTACGGCGCGCCCAAGACGATGCAGGAGCTCGCCGACGAGGCGGCGCGGCGGACAAGCGTCACGGACGACGCGACCCGCGCGGTCGAGGAGCTCACGCTCGTTGACCCTGCGCCGGAGATCGCTCCCGAAGAGAAGGCCACGGGCAAGCGCACGCGTGGCTCGAAGGCTGCGAGCGCGTCCCAGAGCGGCACATCTGCTCCTGCTGCTGGGCCTAGCGCAAGCGCAGGAAGAACGGGAAGGGGACGGGGCAGGGCTGCAAGGAGGTCAGGTCCGCGGGGAACCCGGACGCGGAAGCGGAAGCGGGCAGACGTCGAAGCCTCCGAGGACGAGGAAGAGCCCGAGGGTGATGGAGAAGAAGAGGGTGGGGCTTCCGAGAAAGTGCAGCCCGCGCCGTCCCCAACGAAGAGGCCACGGGCGCGGGCCCGCCCGCCCCCGCCGCCGGTGCCGCCCTCTACGCGGGTCCTGCGCACGCGTGCGGGGAAGAGTGCGGGGAAGCTGGAGGAGGAGCGCGAGGCGGAGGACGCGTACCGGCGCGCGGTTGCGAAGTAGCGTCTGGTCATGGCAGCGCATCACAGGGAGGGGCACATCATTATGCATATGACAGTCCTATAATACACGTCCGGCGCCCGGACCCACCGTATAATCTTATGCTACAATTGACATTGTGTCCTGCACAGCGGGCTGACTTGGACTCGCGTCTGCCATTTTGGTCGCCTAAAATTGTGCCAAATGGCCGTCAGTGTCCGTCTTTTGATTAACGCATGCCATGTGGGTCCGTAACAGAGTAACACACCTGCGCCTCTGTCGCCGCCAGCGCAGATCCTTCGGGTTTACCCGACGCCGCGACGGGCAGGAGCACCGCGAAGGTGAGGTACGAGGTGTGGCCGCGCACGTCCGGGAACGCCTTCGACAGCGTGATTTTCCGCGGCTCCGCCGCCGTCTCCTCTTCCAGGGACGCTGCGGAGTGCACCACTTGCGCTGGTGTACTACTCGCTGCAGGAACGGGCGTCGGGTGGATTTCCGCCAATGCCTCCGCCTCGTCTCGCGCCTGGTCTTCCGGCGAGACGAGCTCGTCACCTCCCGTCTCGCCGCCTGTGCGCGCCCGCTTGCCCTCCTGGCCCTCCTCGTCTGCGTCCTCGTCTGCCTTACGTTTCGCCGCGCGACGCTCGATGCCGAGGCGCGCATTTGCAATCTGACGGAGGCGCTTCTCCTCGCGGCGTGCGTCCGCTACCTGCAGACGCGCGCTGACCGAGCCCACCTTTTCGAGCGGCGGCGGCGCCTCGACCATGTGCGGCCGCAGGAGCGTCTCGTACATCGTGATGTCTGTTACGAGTCGTTCCGTTAGAGCCGGACGAAGGGGACGCGAGATGAGGGGTCCGGTGAAGGAGGACGTACCGGTGAAGCCTGCATCGTTCAGGGTCGAAACGGTGCGGAGGACCTGCTCCATGCACGGGCTGAAGCAGCATATCCGCGTCGCGCGATCTTTCTGTGGTAGCCGGCGCGTTAATTTGCGGACGTTCAAGCGCTCAAGAAGGGAGGGGAGAAAAGCGTACCCGGAGCGCCTTCTTCGCGTGCTCGATGGCGTCCCATGGCGCAGGGAGATCGAGGAATACTGCACCAGGTTAATCATGTTGCTATTCGACAGAGGGAAGGGAAAACAGCACGCGTACCTGCGTCGACGGTGTCTTCAACCGTAAAGCCGTCCTTGCACACGTTCCGGTGCGCCAGTGTCACGATGTCGTCCATGCCATGTCGGGTGAACTCTTCCCTACCGCCCACGCCCAATTGTCAGCGTCCAGCTACCACAAGACCGCACAAAAATACCCGTCCGATCCCGAGCCAGAACACGCAACGCAGTCGACACGTATCGTAGGCACACACGGCACCACGATCCCGCGGACGTATAGACGCGCCCAATCGCGCCCGACAACAAAGACCTGCCCCGACTCGCTCAAAGCGCAAGGCACGCACGGCGCACACACCGCTGGCACAGCACCGTGCCTCCCGCTAATTGCTCCGAGATGCTAGATCCGTCCGCGCCCGCCGCAATCTCGCACGCGATGCGCACGGCCATCTCGCCAAGGTTCGAGAGTCTCGTGTCTCGAAATCGCGGCTCTCCGCAGCCATCGGCGTCACGCAGAGATCCAGCGCGGAATCGCCGCCGAGAGCTCAACCTTACGTGTTTGGGTGCGGGAGAATCGCATGCGGCGCGCGTGGCGGCACGCTCGGGACTATGGATGGACAGCGACGGCGTGTGGGCTGGGGCGCGAGCGGCGACGGGCGGGCTCGCGTGAGGATCTCGCTGCCTGCGCTACGCTCGTCGCCGCCCGCTGCTCGCTCACCGGAATAGAATACAAGGCCAATCGGTGGTGGGGGCGCGCTCACCTTGCCTTGGCCGCTCGCGTTTCGTGGAACTCGTACGACCAGAGGTGGCCACGCGGACCGACGGTGCGCGCGACGGAGTGCGAGAACGAGCCCGAGCCGGTGCCTGCGAACGCGAAGTTGGGGTTAGCGTCGATTTCCGACAAGAGGGACGAGGCGAAGACACAAGTTAGACGAAGAAGAGGCGCCAATCGCGCAAAGCAGGGTAGTGCATGGAGTCGAGAGAAGGGCAGCGCAATGCGGAAGGAGGGAGCACCTGATTGGCACGGCGCGGCGGGAGGCGAGCGGGCGGCGGATCGGGCGATGGCCCACGCGCTTCCGGCGCGGTGGACGAGCGGGATCGGGCAAGCGAACCGCCGCCCGCGAGAGGCTATCGGACGTGGCCTGCGCTCTGGAAGCAGTCGCGCCCGATGTGGACAGAAGTCGCCCGCCCGCTATGGGACACCTTCGCCCCGATGCGGCGCGTGCAGGGCGGGCGCCGCGCTGCGGGATCCGTTGAACGCGGAGCGCATGCCAGCGGCAGCGTTGGATGCAATGCGCCCCCATTTGGGGAAGTCCACCCGAGTTTGCGCTGGCAGAGCGACGTGCGGGGCGAAAGTCGACGATCCGACAGTCGCAGCAGAATAGCAAGGTCTGGCGGGCACGGATCACTGCCCATGCGAGGCGTGCATCGGCGGGGCAGGGACACAAAGCTTGAATGGATCTGCAAGCCGCGTTTGGAAAGGGAAGGAAGAAGGCGAAGAGGCGAAAAGGGGCGACTGAAGGTGTCGAAAAAAAGTAAACACACCTGCTTCGATGACCTTGCTCCCAGGCCGGATATCAAGCCACGCAGTGACATATGCGATGTCCGCAAGGTATAGGATTTGTGTTCGGTGGGGAAGAGCGAGGGTCCAGAGCTCGGGGGTTGGCCGTAGTAGGTGAATGAAGCCCTTGCCGTTGCGAGAGCGCACTTTGGAGCCGTACGGGATGCCGATGAGTTCGTCGTGACGGTAGTAGCCGTACTTTGAGTTGAGTTCTCCTCCTTGGGTGATCACGAGAGGCTGTATGAGATCTCTCGTCTGATGGGCGAGCGGGCACGGCAACGACGTAGCGAAAGAGGCGGACAGGAGCAAGATTTATTGCGCGTGTGGGCGGGGGAAGACGTAAGATGGAAGACAGAGCGGGTGTGAGCGGGCAGGCGCACCATCCAAGCGATGACAACGTCTCCGGCCGCGATCTCACGCGCGGTGGACCACATATCGGCGATGAGAGAGGAGGGCTGGGAGGGTGACGGCAGAGTACGAAGGGGGACGGAGGCGGGAGGGACGAGAGCCCACGCGCGATAGACCGGTGGGGAAGAGATCTTGCCCAAAATGGATCTCGCGTAGGGTGGGAGGGTGGGAAGATTGAGGTGCGCCCCGGGATCTGAGAGAGACGCGCGGGTCCGAGTCCGTGGCGCTGGGTCGCCCGGTGGCTCTCGCGACATGGCTCACTGTCAGTGCGAGCAGCAGTCGAGTGCTGTCCACCGCACCAGCCTCGCCCAGCCGTGTGTCTCATCTATGTGCCGTCTCTGCTTTGATCGTCACCGCACGTATACTCTCCGGAGAGCCGTCGGCGGGTGAGAGGGGAGAGGGAAGGGAGGGGTCCGCGTCTGTGAGTGGTGGATGGCAGTGGCAGATCGGACTCGGAGCATTCCTCTCGCCCTCGTCCACTCGAGCACTCTGATTCCCGTTTAGACTCAGCTCGAGCCTCCCCTCTCCTCACCCTCCCCCGCCTGCTCTTCTCCTTCCGCCGCCATCTCCCTCCCCTCCCCTCTCGCTCCGCACCCTGCCAGTCTGCCGTGTCCCGTCTAACTCTCCGCGCACCTCTTCTGGGCGCCCACAGAACGCGACCAATCCATGACACACGCGTAGTCTGTCCCACCACCACCCACCGGACGCCTATCCTTTCTAGAAATACACCACTTATCCTCTCCTCGTCCCCCCTCCTCGGTCTTCCGCCCTCTCACCTTCCTCCCCTGTGACGTCCTCTCCCCTGGCTGCTGTCCATGGATTCTTCGTCTCCCGCCTGTGTCTCCTTCAGTGCGTACTGCCGTTACCGCTCCCTGCCTTGTACGCGTCCTGACCTGATCGCCCCTACTCTTCTCATCCAGTTGGAATCGTCGACTTCACAGAAGACGTGAGCGCGCCTATTCGTGATGCCTGTATCTCCGCCCTCTAGATTCTCACTCCCTCCCGTTTGACCCGTCCAGGCTAACTGGGTGTACTGTTCCGAATCGGTCTATGACCTCCTCGGTCTGTCCTTCCATTTGACAACACCCGTCACCCACCGCTCACATTTGCTCCCACAGGTTATGAGCCTCATGAGCTTATTGGAACTTCTTCCCTCAACCTTGTCCACCCCGATGAGTTCTCCGAGGTCAAGGAGCTGCACTACACCACCATCTCGCAGGACCAGGCCGCCGTCCTCGCGTACCTCCGCATGCGGCACAAGGACGCGTACAAGGGCTACATCCTCTGCGGCATCGTACGTCTTCTCGCATCCCGCGCGCTTGGTCCCTGCCCCGCAGCGCGCTGACAGCGGCGATCGCCTGATAGTCTCGCACGGTCTGCCAAAACGTGCTCGTCGGGAGCGTCTCCTTCGCCGCCCCGGGCCCCAAGGCGATGCACAACGCATCGACTGCCCAGGAGGTCAAAATCATCACCCCTACCGCGAAAGATCTAGAGTTCAGAGTGAGCGTCCCGTCATCTTCGCCCGCCGCTGCTTCTCCCGGCTCACGAGCGGACGCACGCGACAGCGATGGAACGACCCGAACCCGATGCCGCCGTGCCCCATTCCGCCGTCACGCTCCGGCAGCCCCACCCGCGACCGCGATTACCGGCGCGACCGTGCGCGTGCAATCACGTTCGACCCGCTCCCGGAGCAGTCTATCCGCACCGCGCTCATACTTGACCGGTTCAGCGTGAACTGCGGGATTCTGTACTGCTCGAACGACAGCTTGCTGTCGACGACGACCTGCATGGGCCGCAGCTTCTTCGACTTCGTCTTGCGCAAGGACGAGGACCTTGTGCGCTCGTGGATCGACGTCATCAAGGGCTGGGGCGTAAATGAGCGCGGGCAGCCGAGCGACGGTGGCTTCGGCTTCGGCAAGTTCACCGTGCTCGTCAACGGGCGCGACTCCAGGTAGGTCTCCAGCACCTTTCGCTTCGTACAGCATACACGGTGCCCCTGCATTTGTGCCGCTCAGGGACAGAACTTGTGGAGCCGTGCGCTGTGATAGATTTGTCGACCTACGCTGATCTGCCGCGCGCATCTCAACAGCATCCGCCACCCGGACCCTGTGCCCTCACGCCACCGCAACGGCTCGCACGCGCACAGTAGTCATAGCCACGCGGACCCACATTCGCATTCGCACTCACGCACGCGCGACGCCCGCGCGCACCACTACCCAACGTCCTCAGGCCCGGGCCACCGCGATCGCGAGAACGGCCGCGAGAACGGGCGTGAGCGCGAACGGGACCGGGACCGGGATAGGGAGCGGGGGATGATGCGCCCGCCGCGGACGACCCGTCCGGAGAACGAGCTCATCGTGGACGCGATTTTCTCGGCGCACTCGGACGGGCTGATGGTCATCCTGCGCAAGTCGAGCTCGTGAGCGGCGGGCGTGCCCGTGCACGCTACCGGTGGCCAAGTATGCCACGCGTCGCTCGGGACGTTGCCCCCACACGCGTACGCGCACTTTGCCACCCGGCAGCGTTGCCGCGTGCGGCATGCTGTCGTCCCGTCTCCAGTTGAATTTCGCGCCGTGTGTTCGCGCGCGCGAGGATACGTGCGTACATATCTTCGTGTCTTCCATTCCCCCCTCTCCGTGCCGCCTTGCGTCAAGAGAAAATACCGTGTATATCAATCAATACCCCGCCAGTGTACTTACGTCTACCCCCTCACGTTTTCCGTCCCACGTTCCCCCTCTCCTGTGTCCCTCTGCCTGTCTGTCAGTATGCTATCGATTATCGTCGCTCCGTTCCGTCCGTACTCTGTGCTGCCAATGCTGCTCTTGTTTATACCTATACCGCTGCCTAGAAACTACCCTGCATGTCCCCGTTCGACCCTCGACCCTTGACGCGGAGGCCGGTACCCGTGCAGGTTCCAAGTTCGCACCTGCCTTCTCTTCCCCGTCACCGTCGACACTGCCGTCTTCGCGCTCGCCTTCGGGTTCTCTTCTGCACGGACACGGACGGCTTCCTCGCTACCCACCCGCTCGGGTCACTACGCTGGACTCGTGTCCTATCTCCGTGTCCGCGTCCGCTGCCAGGTATGGTGTAGCGGGGATGCGAGGCAGTCTGCCCGGCTTTCAGATGGTTACCCATTTCCCTAGGACGGCATTCACGACGGTAATGAGCATGACGAATGGATTCTTTGTGTTCATTTGACGGGCGCATCCCTTCGACCCCGACCGTTCTGCGCTCGCGGAAGGTGCGGACAAGCGGCGGACATGCGGACGTGAGATCGCTACATGCACGAGAACCGCCAGAAGGCTCCCCACGCCGGCATGCAGACGTCGCTAGTGCCGTCGGGACGCGCACGAAGACGAAGCGCAGCCCAGGACGGCAATTCCGTCCGGCTAGCGCGTCGCATGCCACCCCCAAAGCCTAGATGATCACGGACGCACTTACTTTGCTCGCTCATGGCCATGGCCAAATGAGGCCCGAAGCGCGACAAACGATCCCGCGTTCACTGGCTGCCGCAAGGCTACCGTGGTATGGACATATTGCGTATGATACACGCGTGCGGTCAGGTCCCAGAAGGCCCCAGTGGCTGGACGATCGATCGAGCGTGCCCGCCGCCGCCGATCGTGCACTCGATCGCCGCGACCCACTGTCACTGTGCATGGCGGCGCGGGACCCACAACGGCGGGGCGCCCGGTACGATGCACCAGCGGCGGCGCTGTGGTACGCTGGGCGCGGTACGGCTGCCTTTGGTCGCCGGCGGGGCCATAGGGACCTACAGTGCGCTATCGGCCATCGATTGCTGCGTGTGTCTGTGCTTTGTGGGCAACAACATAGGACGCGGATTGAGTTCAGTGCGGGCCGGGGTCGTAACTTTCAATGATGCCGGTACTAGATGCAGGCACGAAACCATGTACAGCCCGACATATCGTGCTGAAGGTACAAGTCATGAGTGTCCTGCTCATGCGCTAGGCGTTCTCTATACTGAACGCGAGGCAGCTTCCACGCGAGGTTCTCCATCAGCAATCGCCACGGCTGGGACCAACGCTCACGCACCATCGTAACGTGATGAATTCGCCGGACACAGTACCGCTCGCCAGGGCATGATAGATGACCATCCGAACCTTCACCCCGCAGGGTCCGCAAGGTTAGCATCCTGCGCCCCCTCCCTGGCCCCCGCGCCCATCTCCCCCGGCGCGGAGATCCTGTGCGGCGAGGGGGATCGCGCGCCCGGGGCATACAAACAGAACGTCCAGAAGCCGCAGATTGGCGCACCGGGCGGCCACGCGTCCCCCGTTCCCGCCCGTGCGCGTCCGCTGAAGGTTCGGGAGGCGCAGCGTGCACCCACGGCCGCGCGCGCGGCCCCTCTGTGCCCGCACGAGGGCCCTGAGTGTGGGTGGGGCAGCAATTTTTACGAGGGTCGACGGCGTTATGGGAGCCTGCGCGCGCAGGGCGACGAGGCCGGCATGCGTGAATTGGGTCAGGAGCGTCTGCATGTGAGAGAGTGGCCTGGTCCATGCCGTATATTGAACACGGCTGCGGCATTCATATAATCCTCCGTGACGGCGCAGTGGGAGTGCTCGCTGTCCGGAGGACGCGTTACCTCTCATCAGGAAGTGCACTAAAGCGCGAGCGGAGGGATCGTCGCAGCATACGAGACGCCTACGAAGGTTTGCAGGCGCCCGGAGGCTTTTAAGGTTGTACGTGACTACAACGCGCGCTAGGGGAGCAATGAGCTGCACTCTGAACCTTCGCCGGCGACGCGACGGGCAGCGGGGAACTTGGACCAACAGCCGCGTAAACGCGTTTATGCCGCGCGAGCACAGCGTTCGCGGCTCATTGTGTGCATCTGTGCGCGAAGCCAGGTGCGCGGAGCACGGTGCGCACTTAGCGCACACCCAGCAGATCCGCGCGACCCCTGCTGAATCTCAGCGAAGGTCGCCCAGCACGGGAGTAACGGCGCTCGCGCACCGGGAAGCCTGCAGCCGAGTGTGCGCGCCTCTCAGAGCCCGAGGCTGGGTCCCCGTCGGACTTAATCAGCCACGGATGCTGAAATTGCGGCCATCCGGGGAATGAGTGTAGGTTGTCGTCGGCCGCTGGCTTGCAATGTTGCGTTCGCAGTCCGCAGAGAAGGTTCTGATGCAGGTTGCAGAAGGTCGCCAACGGCTGCAGCGGTCGTTTCATCACTGTCAAAATGCCAGACAACACTAGTGAGATTCAGATTGCACAAAACCGCGCGTGAAAAGCGTTGATGGCAGGTGCGCGTGTCACCGTGGAAGACAGCGACTGGGTATGGACTGGTGTGTGCCGCTAAGACAGGCTAAGAGGCGGCGGGCGTGTTATCCATCACAGTGGCGCCGTCTTGTCTATCTGCCACACAGACTCTCTTGTGCAGCATCGGAGTACCACCACGCTGAAGGCCAAGCTCGGATCCGGAGCCGGCATACTTCCTACATCAACTTGCGGTGGTGGCGGACAGGAGTTTCCTCGTTGACAGAGACTGATCCTGTCTCTGGAAGGGAAGACACGGGTTGCCTCCTCAAGGCTATCGGAGCCGGGGTATCGTGGCACGCACGGGCGCGAAGGCAAATCGTCCCTGGACGGAGCGGTCAACTTTGTTGAATACGCCGTCGTTAAGGCTGGGAATACGTCAAGCGTTATTGTGAGCCAACCAGCGATGCGACCGGCAATATTGTGATCGAGCGAAGGCCCGTATATGCCTTGCATGATAGATGTTTGTGCGGACGCGATCTGTGGGTGTTTGACGAGTGTACGTAGCGGGTCGCCAAGAGACGAGATTGACATACCACGCCTTTGACTCATGCCGTTCAGTGTGGATGCGAGCGTTGCACCACTCCCGAACACTTGGAAACGAGTTGTGGGCGACGGCGACTTCGGCGAAAAGGGAAATGTCGGTCTTCCAAGGGCTTGCTTTGTGTGAGCGAGGTATCGAAGCACATCGGCTTGACATGTTCCATCGTGTCGGTTGAGGGCCGCGTTGGTGAACCGTGGACGTTCCTTGGGTGTCTGAGTCGGTGTCATGCCGTGATTCGTGGGAGGTCGATGATTCTCAAGAATACGTGTTTACGTGTCAGCGGATCCTGCTGAGCGCGCTGTGGCATGGTCTATGATGGCAACTGTTGAAGTCGCCGTCCCGAGCTGGCAAGCCCACTTGTTCGGATCGTCGCGTCCCCTTGGCCGCGCTGAAGGTAGCGTTCTTGCACTCGGGACCAGTGCAATGGTTCATGTTTCCGCACTTACATTCTACAAGACGAGCATGCGTTAACCTAAGGAGGCGACGATTTGTTGGTACATACCAGAAAGCGGTCCATTAAGTGGATTGCCAGCTCCGATGATGTTGCACAGGTAAGCCATTCGCTACGGCAGAATATTCCCGTAGCATTATGTGAGACATCACGCCAGGTAAACGGCAGACGGTTGGATGGCGATTAGCGCGACATTGACGTTTAGAGGCGAGACGACGAGGGTCCGAGCAAGCCTCGTCGCCATAAAGCGCCCGTGGCGGGGCGCCCGTCGTGAGAACTCGATCACGTGTAAAACGCGTCTCGCCACCGCCACAAACGCGTCTATGGGCGCTTCATCGCGTCTCTTGCCTTCTACCACTCGCTTCGGACTCCTTTCGATGGCTACTGCGCATATATGCTACTGAGAGATGTCTGACTACTTTGATGAGCCATTTGATTACGATGTGGACGAATCTGCGGATATTGCACAGGAGGCGTCTCAATCACCAACCACCACGCCGACGAGTCCGACAGGCCATAACGTCGGCGATGCTCGCTCGTCCAAGGCTCTGGAGACATGTTGCAGGTGCGTGAATATGAAGTCGGGAATCGGTGCACGTACTGACTGCCTGAAAATCAGAGTATTGCTGGAAAGTGTGTAATCTGCCAGCTATGAGTGTACAAACGGTAACACATAACTCTACAACTAGTCTTCGGTCACTCCGAATTCAGAGGTAGACAGAAAGAGATAGTGGAAGCCGCAGTACTCGGTGAGAACATCACACAGGGGATTGTATCGAATTTTCTTACTCAATCTTTGCTCTAGGCTCCGATGTTCTCGTCATTGCGCCTACGGGAATGGGAAAGGTTTGGCTTAGGACCTTCGTTTATTGAACCACACTGATCCCGCATACAGAGTTTATGCTTTCAGATACCTGCAGTTGCCGCTGAAGTAAGTTTCAGCAATAGTATTTGAGTACCAGCGGCACTCATCCGTTCCATAGCACGGCGTCACTGTTGTAGTTTCGCCGCTTCTAGGTGCGTCGCACAACTCTCCGGCGGAGACGTTATCCTCACCCAACACATCTTACCATGCGTAGCCTTGATGAAGAATCGTACGTTCTGCAATTTAGTCCTAGCAGCGGTTTCTCACTTCCGTTTACGCTTGCAGAGGTTTCCAAGCTGCAACAACTGGGTGTTGCTGTGGCCTCCCTCACATCTGAGACGCGCCACAACGACAAGACAAAGGCGGGTATTTTGTTCTACTATCTGACTGGTGTTTGACCTTGTGGTTCTCGAACAGGTTATCCAAGACTTGACTTCCGATGACCCCTCGATTCGTCTTTTGTACAGTACGTTGTTCTATATTATGTGGCCAACATTCCCTAACAATAACACTTTCAGTCAGTCCGGAGAAGTTCTGTACGCCAGAGATACGTCGGATACTGGTCCAGCTTCACAATGCGGACGAGCTGAACCGCTTAGTGGTAGACGAGGCGAGCGAAAACAGCACCCAAGCACGAAGTCTCAAAAGCTTACCAGTTCACTTCTTTGTCTAGGCCCATTGTATATCCGTAAGTCAAACTAACCGGGCTTTCGACGTCGCTCATTTCGGCGCAGGAATGGGGCCACGACTTCAGAGAAGAGTACAGGCGATTAGGGTCGTTCAGGGACAAGTTCCCGAACATACCTATCATGGCGTTGACCGCCACAGCGACCGAAGGGTATGTTGAAGTTAACCTCGACTTTGCAAATCTGACATGGGTCTGTCCAGCGTGCAACAGGACGTTATCCGCAGCCTCAAGATGGCGAGAGACCGCCTGTTCCTTGCCTTGCACCCGTTCAATCGCGAGAATCTCTACTACGAGGTGCGCGCATGCGCTCGTCACCATCTTCCTCACCAATCCAAGCTATCTCTCATCTCGTATTGCAGGTCCGCTACATATCGTCTCCGAACCCGAACGCGCATATGATCGACGTGTTCGAGTACATCAACACCCTGCACGAGCGTCGTGGTCGTGCATCTTCCGGGATCGTATACTGCAGGACGCGAGCGGTGTGCAACGACCTTGCCGCATTCCTAAGCAAGAAGGGCCTGCAGGCAAAGGCATACCATCGAGGCTTGACGTGAGTTATAGCTGTGCGGTAGGAAGGTTTGACAAGGTGCTGAACAGGGCGGTGTCAGTGCTGCCGTACTAGACAAGACACTTCGACAATGGGACGAAGGTGGATCGGGGGTCCTAGGCGGCGCGGATGTAGTAAGCACCTTGTCCACCACGAGATACGGCAGTATTGTTGATTTGTGCGTGGTCAGGTCTGCGCTACGATCGCGTTCGGCATGGGTATCGACAAGCCTGATGTTCGGTACGCTCCCTCAATCGCACTGCTGTATACCTTTACTTAAGTGTCGCAGCTATGTCATTCATTTCGACTTGCCCAAGAGCTTCGAAGGTACGTAACTGCTGTCATGTAATTACCATGTCTGACTGATCTTGTTGTCATCGCCATGTCTTTAGGGTACTATCAGGAGACAGGTGTGTGGCACTTCCGGTGCACGAACATCTTAATTCACAACGCACTACCCTACGCAGGTCGTGCAGGTCGAGACGGCCTTGTAAGTTCATACACCGCGGATCCTTTGATGCCACTGACCTAGATCTTGCAGCCAGCGAAATGCATCCTGTTCTACTGTACGCTACTCGACTGTCCTTTCGTCGTATTTCGCCCGGCTTATGCTCCCTCGCAGCGAGGGAAGACGCACATCGTGTCAAACGCTGGGTTTCGGAATCGCATTCCAAGCGCATCGTCCGCGCTGAGTCAAATAACGGCCCCGAGCCCAGTCAAAGGGCTGCAGATAGTCTGAGCGCGGTAAGTTACAATGACACACCTATCGTTATACGTCGCATTAATGATACTACCTCTTCGCAGCTCGTGAACTATGCAGAGAACGCGCATATATGCCGGCACGTTGTGAGTTCCAAGACTCGGGCGCTCCATAGAAAAACATATTCGCTCATACATGTCACAGCTCATATGCAGGTACTTCGGGGAGAAGATCGACCTCCAAGATCCCGAAGCAACCAAGAAGTATTGCAGCAAGATGTGCGACGTACGTACCCGACCGTGCCCAGCGACATTCGCTCCCTCCCACACTTCGCTCACATGGTCTGTCTTGTCAGGTCTGCAAGTACCCAGGCAAAGCCCGCACGCGCAAGCTCGTCCTCTCCACGCAGGAGGACGTCGATGCAATACCGTGGCAGGCCCCGGATCGGGTTCGAGACCGCGGGGATGACTTCAGCGGCGGCAGTGGCGAAGCGTCAGGCTCACGCACCGCCATCGGACACCGAGCACCCTCAACAGGCGGACCATCGAATTTCAACAACACAGGCAACAGACGAAGCTCTGTGAAACGGCCTGGGAGCCCAGAGGACAAGGAACAGGGGCAGCGGCGCGAGTCGCACCGGGCAGGCGCGAAGAAAGTCAAAACGGCACCTCCCGCCGTCCCACTGCCCATTTGTGAGTGGCCACTGAAGTATCATATGCGAATACAGAGGCTGAGTTCGCCGACTACGGGCAGCGGCGACGTTGAAGCAGTCGCTGGGGCGGGCTTTCAAGACCCCCTTCAAGACTCCATTCAAGGTTCCGCTGAAGAGCGCGCCTGGTGCGGATGCTTCGCGATCTGCTGGCGGCCCTGCACCTGTGTCCTCGCGGCACAGCGAACAGGTGGCGGCTGAGTTGAGGGTTGCTAATGTGAAGGGCAAGGAGCGCGCAAGTGACTCGGAAGACGAAATCGAATGGGTGCCGGCACCGACTTCAAGAAGTCGCAGCCCCCTGGATGCCCCAGTTGACGACCCAGCAGGAGAACCTCCATGTGAGTCGTGTATTCCACGTCTGCCTCCATCATGACAATGCTGATGATCTCCTGCCAGCGTCACCGATCCACCTTCCCGAGACTGACGTCGAGCTCGACGCAGCATTTTCACAGAAGATACCCGTACGCACGCACCCCCATGTCTCACAAGACTCGTACAGACCTGGCTGACTTTCCTCAGGTACACGCCCGCAACGAAGGCTTCGCCGCGCTCCGCAAGGCCCTCCGCAAGGTCCTCCCCATAGACCCAACCAGCAACGCCTGGCATCGACTACAGCTCACCGGCGCCGTAGACTCCGACACAAAGTGAGTCTGTCCTTGCGCATCCCATGTGTAAGGGCCCCCCGCGCTGACGACCCAACGCGCAGGACGGACATCCTCGCAGCGACCGCGCGCGACCTCGAGTTCAACGTACACGCGCACTGCCGCACCGCCGACGGGTACCGCGAGCGCGCCACAGAGCGCGTGCGGGCCGTGAAGCAGCTCGCGCGGCCGCAGGCATGGGCGAAAGACGGAGATGAGGAGTACGAGGATGCGCGGGACGTGGTGATCACGCTGCGGCTGGTGGCACGGCGTATGTGCAGGGATGGCAGGAGAGCGTAAGACGGGTGTACTCATGTTAGTTTACGTGCGAATTGCGCGACTGGACGGTGCGGGTCCGGATTGCTGGCGGGGACTGCCGGTGTGTATATGTACAGATACTGCAGAGCGATACTCGTGAAATGAACGCGCTTCGTGGTCCAGGGGCGGGCCATTCATTGCGGTCCTCGCGACAGAGGGGTTCGCTGCTTCTCTGTCAGTTAGTCGTTTGTCTACCGACGGGAGAACGGATCGGACCGATGACGTGGGGAGAAGACCGCTGTGCTCCTTTCCGAAAACTGGAAGATCTGCAAGCAAGACCATAAGAGGTAGCCGACGATCTTGAGCCTAAACATCGCTGTACGTGTAAGAACTTACAAGTGTTGCGGATTGCGAGGCATTCTTTGAAACTTCAGACATTGCAGAGCACGCTTCACACATGATATGGAGGTACGAATGTGATGGATAGAGCAACGGAATATAGTACAGCTATGGCATACAAGGAGCACGTGCAACGAGACGATTACGGATGAGACGAGGAACAGGAGAGCGATCGTCGAACTGGCCAGAGCAGACGGGATGGGAGATCTATAGGCTACAAGGAACAGGATGGGGGGTATAGGGGGAGGGAAGGGGAGCACGAGCACCGCTCATGCCGCGATGGCCTCAGCGGTGATCGGCGGCGCCGCGAGCGGGTGCGCGGCCGCCTGCTGCTGGGGCTGCGCGAGGTGGAGGTGCTGCTCCTGCGTCTGCGCCTTGGGCTTGATCGTGAAGCGGAGGCGCATGTCCGCGCCCGCGCCCTCGGCGGTGATCTGGATCTGCTCCATGTTGTCGACGAGGTAGTGCGCGCCGCAGTTCTCGATCTTCGAGCGCTCGTGCGAGGTGCAGACGGCGATGACCGTCGCGCCCGACGCGACGCCGGCCTTGATGCCCGAGGGCGAGTCCTCGAAGACGACGCAGCGCGTCGCCTCGAACCCGAGCTCCTTTGCGGCGAGCAGGAAGGGGTCGGGCGCGGGCTTGCCGGCCTTGAGGCGCTTGTCGTCGGCGGTGATGGTCACCTCAGGAGGGGTGATGCCGACGCGAGTCATGCAACCGTAGGCTAGAGGAAGAAATGTGGTCAGAGTCGAACTCGAATGTCTAAGGGAGTTGGATGCTTACCATAGGTCTTAGCACCGGAGGTGGCGACCGCGTAGCGGCCCTTGGGGATCGAGTCCATGACGCGCTTGACGCCAGGGAGGATGCGAACCGAGCGGTCGACGGCGGTGGCCTCGAGCTGCCACGCCTCGAGCTGGTGCTTCTTCTGGAGCATCGTCTTCCAGTCTTCGGCCTCCTCCTCAGTCTCCTCGGAGATGGGGTTCTCGAGGACCTCCTCGTTCTCGCGGATGGTGGGCGACATGCTGAGCAGGCTGCTGACGCGGTGAAGGAACGAGGGGCGCCGGAAGGGCGCGAGCTGCGCGATGGTGCCAACGAAGGACGAGGTGCGCGAAGATGCGCGGGACGCGGGGTTCGAGCTCGACGGCGAGAGGGCGGGGGTGGTCGCGCCGGAGTTCATGGGCGAGTTCTGGACGGAGCCAGGGCCGTGCTTGTTGTACGCGTCGGCGAAGAAGAGGATGGACTCCTCGAAGGCCTGGACCTCGCTGTCCATCTCGTGGTGCTTGATATGAGGCTTGAACTGGGCGAGGTTGTCGACCGCGCGCTTGCCGTGGGTGGCAGCGATCACGTAGGCGGGGTCCTGGCCGATGTCTTTTGCGACCTTGCCCCAGGCGGCCTCGACGGCAGAGATGGAGTCGGTGAGAGTACCGTCCTATCAACACACTCCCATGGTTAGCATGGTCCGGAAGCTCAAGTAGAGAAATGTACACACCATGTCGAAGAGGACGGCGTCGGCGTAAAAGGTGGTCTCGATGTTGGAAGACATGATGATGAGAGACGAGTTGGTATCAGGTAGTGGTAGCTAGTGTAGGTTCCGAAGAGACCTGGGTGTGTCTGGTATGTGTGGCGGAGAGGGGATGAGTGAGGCTGGAGGGCAGAGAGGCAGGCCTTATATATGTCTGTGGGACGGCGGCAGGCGTGACGTCAAGTGTGCGGTGAAGGACCGTCGAGAAGCAAATTTGCAGCGGGCGTCGGGGCTGTCCGCGCATTTTGGCTGAAAGTGGAGCGTTTGCACGGAGCCGGACTCGGAGGGAAGATTCGCGATAGCGCCGGGCGGGTTCGCCACTCGGCAAGAAGGCCGACGCTGGAGGAGCGCGATAACCACCGTTGCCGTCTCCGCCGTTTCGGGCAGCGCACGGAGGAAATGGCAGAATCGATGGGCGTTGAGTCTGCATTAGGCAACTCCGTTTGATGGGGCTGCTAGATCCCATCGGCTCTCTTCGCGCCCTCTTCCGCATCAGGCGCACGCTGTCGACCCGACACTCTGGTCCGCGCTCGGCAACACCGACGTCGCAGCCCCTTCCGTCACTTCACATGCGTTTGCATTCGAGGGTCTCTGTGCCTCTCGCATCCTAGCACGGTGCATCACTCCCCGAAGCACTATCCCAGACAGCAACCGCTTCTTCGAACAGAGCAACCGTTTCCTGCGCACACCCCAAAACTCACGGCGGGGCGGACTTGCAGCGCGCTGCGGTGGAGCGGGTGACAAGGCGGCAAACGTTTAGACGACCGATCGTTCTGCGTCGGAGCCGTAGGCGCCGGGTGACATCTGGCAGCCCGACGTGCGCGCTGCCAAATGTGGTGAGCCGCCGCCGAGGACGGGGTGATCGCTGCCGCCGGAGGCCGCCACCGACGCAGCCGTCGTTGCTGAGTCGGGGGGCCGAACGTTTAACCGCCCAGCGACGTCATGACGCGCCGAGGATGCGTGGGAGGGAAAATGGCGATCGGAAAGGGAAATTGTAATTGTACCTAGGATTAGACGCGGCCGTGGTGGCGCCACCCCTGTCATCACAGCGTTTGCCGACGCGCCCCATTTCTGCGATGACTTGCTTTCATCGACGAGCGACATCTGCTCAATGCAGTCATCGCCCTCCCCGCCGGGAAGAGTGGAGCTTGATGAACGTTCGCAACAACAGGCGCGTCCTCTAGTGGCTTTCTCCACCCGCGACGCCCGCGAATGTGCCCTCCCGCTCCACACAATCTTTGCACATCGTCCCCCTCCGCTAGCCGACCTCCCTTTCCTTTCCGGTCGAACGAGCTCAGTTTTACTTGCCGGCCACACGCTACTGCTCTCCCGCGTTTGACAACCGTGGCTGACACGGGTGACATGACCCTATATCCGGCCCGAGACGATCGAACCCAGCTGCTTTCCAAAGTCCAAGTCCTCCGTGTGGCAAGTGCCACTGGCAGTGCACCCTGCTTTACGCGTCCGAATACGCCAAGCACCGCGAGGCTCCCGTTGCTCGGGCCCGCTCCTGCCTCGGACTGCAGCGGTATGCCCGCAGAGGGCGATGTGCGTGGCAACTTGATACGGCCGTCCAGGAACGCTGACGGCTTGTTTGGCGGCAGTAGGCGGCGCTGCATGCGTGGACCAACAGCTCGCCGCCCGCAAAAGTGGGCATGCTTGCCCGTTCGGACATGTCGTGTATCTAGACGTACTGGCCGACGATCCCCATCTACAGGTAACAGTAGCGTTCGCCCACCGCGCGGTCGTTGGCCAGAGTTCAAATCCACTGGTGTCGTACCTCGCTGTTCTTGGGCCCGCACGCACCCCGGAGAGAAGCGTGAACCACGGACAAGTGAGAAGCACCCCGTTGTACGTCTGCGTCTCACTCCGTCCGAGACGTCCGTGCGTTCCTGGCCAAGCACGTTCCGGCCGCGCGCATCCTTATCTTCCCCAACTCTAATCGCGCTCCGTGTTTTTCATGCCGACCGCGGACAACAGGCCAACAGCATCAGTCGGGCCACGCTGTATTCTTAGCGCGGCTTCTGTTACGGCCGCAGTGCCAGATAGCACTCCGGGCGTTCCTGCAGAAGAAGGCGCAACGGACCGCGCTCAGCCTCTTTGTTCGTCATCATACACGTTCCATCCCGCCTTCCCAGAAGCACTGCCCTTCGCCATTCCGGGCCTCTGGCCACACCGCCGCTCCTCTGCTTATGGTGCCATCTTCTACCGCGGCGCGCGCGAATGGCGGCGTATACGTATACCTACTTCGCGTCTAGCCGCCTCAGGAGGCTCGCGCTAACAGCCGATATCGACACATGCTGGCAACTCTCTCCGACGTCGCGATATTCCTTTGTTGTCACGGAGGGTTGGGTTCAAATTCAGACCCCCAGAAATGCCATGTCCCACCTCAGACCTTCCCGTTCTCCCGCCGCGCTTCTTTCTTGGAGTGTCCGGGCGAGCTTTCTGCGCGTTCCGCGACGCACCCCGATGCGGGTAGATAGAATACATCGTGTGTGACTGTGGCGGGTGGGGCCTCGTGTACGTACGTTCGCCGCATCGGCACGGCGGACGGCATGGCTTCCGGGGTGCATGGCAGGCCCGCCCAGCGCCCGGGGTGGCAATTGGAAGTGGGTCGGAGGAAGACTGTGCACGGACGTCTCGGACGCAACGCGCAACGGGCGGAGTGGATGGGAACTCGAACAAACTAGCGAGGCAGTTACGCAATGGGAACTCGACGCCACTGCGCGCGCCGACGGAAGACACGGGGACTCGGATGCACGCTCCGGGCGGGGCTGTCAGTTTGAACGCCGTGGGCAGCCATGTGAGGTGCGGGATGCCACGGTGGCGAGCGAACGGACGTCGAACAAGCCTTCGACGATGCTTTGTTCGCGCAGGCCGGTCCGAGCGAAGGGCGGTAAGCGACCACAAAGGACTCATGGCGGCGGTGAGAACGCGGGGCTCGGGCATGCCTATCGCGGCCTGGCCATCGGGGGTGGTCGTCGTGGACGCGCGCCGCCGTCACACAAGCCGTCGACGGAGCGCGTTGTGCATTGAATGTCGGACCGACGGGCCTGTACTGCTATGGAAGTCCCCCCACCTACGTACGTCGGTGCTAGGGTGCTCGCCGGTCACTGTGAGGTCCGCCCGACACCCCCGGGAGAGCCGTACGTGCACACCGACGTGTGAGGCGGCCTCGCGCGCAGCACGGAGCGCGACCACGCTATGTCCGTCGTCCCCTCGCGCTCACACGCCCGCCCCGCACCCATGATCCACCGCGAAAAGGGGCTAGATGCTCGGGGGCATAGGCACGGGACACGCGCGGGCAAACAATACAGATCTCGGAGTTCAATCCACACATATCACGGTGTCGCGCAGCCCCGTCTCCGACGCTCCGCCCCCTAGCCCGTCACCGGCCTAGCAATGCACCGCAAGTCAGCGGCCGGTGACAGCAGGTCCGCGGCTGCGATCCAGCGCGTTTGTGGGCCCGTGTGGGTCCAGCGTGCGCGTGCCACCGGGCGGAGGGAGAGGCGGAGGGGGTGGGGCCTGCACGGGCCTGGGCCCATGTGCGGAGGCGCTCGCCAGGAACGCACGCGCGTCCCGTCGTCGGGGACCGTCCGGTGTTCAAACCTGCTCGGGGGGTCGCTGGGTTGGGCCGAGCGCGATGGTGCCGATGGCGCGGAGACACTGGCAGGTACGTGTTCGAGCGCGAGACCGAGGGGTCGAGGACAGGTACTGCACTGCAGGGTGGAGCGAGCAAAGCCAGATGATCGATGAGCGCCCATGACCAGGGCAGAGTCGCTCAATGTGTTCCAAAAATTAGCGTGCAGATATACATTCCAGGTACGACATACCGACAGGTACACGGGATAAACAGGGACTCGGAGAGCAAGGTACAGTACACGAGAGCACAATCCGTCATGTCCGTACGCCGTCAGCCTGCGGGCTTGCGTGCGTGGGCCGCGGATGCAGCGGCACCACGACGTCCTCCATGTCCTCGTCCTCGTCGCTGTCCTCGTCCGCGAGCTCGTCGACCTCCGTCTGGTGCCCGCTCCCGAGCGCGGACGGTCCTGCAGGCACAGGCACCGCGGCTGCTGCCGCTGCGGACGCACTCGAGGCAGCGATGGATGCGAAGAGTTCGGGGAAGGCGTTCACGTCCAGCACAAGATGCGGGCCACCCGCGTATGCTGCCATGGGTGGTGGGGGTTGGTCAATTGCAGGCCGGGATGAGGGCTGTGCGACCTGAGGTGGCGATGCAGGTCGAGGTGGCTCTGGCACCACTGTCGGTTGTGGTTGCGGCATGGGTTGAGAGGGTTGGGTTGGTTGAGGGGCCTGGATATGGATAGAAGACATGACGGTCGGTGGGTAAGCCGTCGGCTCCTCGTCCTCATCTCCTTCTGCAATCTCGGTAAGCTGCGCCGCCAATAGCGCAAGCTGGGCTTGCAATGCCGCCCGCTCGTCCTCCGTCAAGACCGCACGAGGGGGCTCCGCTGGCGCCGCCGCACCAGCAGCGTTCACCAGAGCGCTGAGTACAGCAGCGAGATCCGCATCGCCGTCAGCGAGAACCGGCGGCGGGGCGGCAGAGGAGCTTGCGGCGCCAGATGCGTTCGAGGACGATGAGGCCGAAGTCGCGAGCTCGAGGCCTCCGAAGTTGATCGCTTGGAGTATATGCTGCGCGGCCTCCCAGGCATCGCTGCCCTCGCCCGACTCGTCCTTCTCTTCCGCGGTCTTGGCTGTCCCGCTTGCAGTTGCAGTGTGTGCTGGCGCTGCGGGAGGAGGTCGACTGGCGGTCTTCGCTTGCACGGATTGGCCGGCGGCAGGGTGAGGGTACCCGGGGTAGTGTCCGTAAGGATACGAATATGGGTAGCCGTTGTATGGTGGCTGAGCACCACCTGGGGTGGGCGGCTGTGGATGTTGCTGCAGTGGGGCATGCGTGAAGGGCGAGGATGGCTGTGTGGGGGCGTGGTGCGCCGCGTACGTCGTCTGCGCGAGTGTTTGCGGCCGTCGCGTCGTCCGCTTCGATGTCTGCACAAACCCAATGACAAATCCCAAAACAAACAAAAGAGGAAAATCGCGCGTCGTGAGCATATCGGAAAGTTCTCGGAGAGAGCGTACGTACCGCGCCCCCTTCCCACGTAGGGTTCAGGCGATACTTCCCGCCCCCGCGCTTCTCCAGACGGCCTCTTTTGTACGCCTTCTGCAGTGCCTGGGATGCACTCGGCCGGAAGTTGGTCTGTAGCGGATACCGCGCAGCCATCCACGTGAAAAGATCTTTCGGGGCGGCACCTTCCGCGTCCCCACAGTCCAGAAGCGCCTCGACGATCATCTCTTCGTAGGACGGCAAGTCTTCTGAGGGCGGGGGTTGTGCAGGAGGGGCGATCGGGTGTATTGGAGGGCGGACGAGGGGAGTGGAGTTGAACAACGGATGCTGTCCGTGCGGATGCGGAGGGGGTGGTGAATGCGCGGGGGCAGGCGCAGGATAGCCCGGGGGCGGGCCATACGGTGAATATTGGTAGTGGGCGGGGTATGCAGCAGGAGGGGCGTAATATGGGGCATGAGGGTAGGCAGTCTGCTGGTTTTGCGGTTGCGGGACGGCGTAGCTGTAATGTGTGTAGGGGTATGGGTTGGGCGGGTGGAGGCTCGCGTGCTGGGCCTGGGGCTGAGGCGTCGAAGCATGCGAAGCAGGGGCAGAGGTGGGCTGGGAGGGACCAGCCTGTGGCTGAGATAGCGCATTGGCGGCAGGAGTGGGCTGGAAAGGACCAGCATGCGGCAGAGACGGCGCATTGGCGTTGGATGTCTCCGCTCCGTTGGGCTGGGGCGCAGGAGAGGGCGCTGCGGTGATTGTCGCACCAGAGTCGGAATTACTTGCCTTCTCTTTTTCCCTCGCTTCCTCGGCAGGATCCCTCAGCGAGCCCATGGGCGGGTCCCGGTCCACCACCGGCGGAGCAGGAGGACCTGGCGGATGGACCTGGTGAGAGGGCGTACCTGCATTCGAAGGCGAAGCATTTCCTTGCGATGGTAATGGCGGAAGATTCGCGGTGGCCACATCAGGCTGAGGCGAGAGTGAAGGTGGAGGTGGAGGCTGAGGCTGGGCGGTCTTCTTCAGCTCAAGAATGGCCGCCTCAAGATCAGCCGGCCAGATAGTGCTCTTGACGTGTAATGGTACATGAGGCTCGAACAACAGACATATTTCGATGATCTGCGCAGGTGGAAGGAGGGCGAGATATGTTTTCTTCGGGGACGTCGCGTCGATGCTCGGGCTAACACTCGAGTTCACAGGTGTTGGATGGGGCGATTCAGATGGGGGCGCAACATCGGCTAGAACAGCGTTGGCTGGTGAAAGTAGAGCGAGTTTATTGTAGACGCACCTGCGCCGTTTTGAAAAGGCGGACTCGCCGGGGGAGGAGGGCTTGTGGCGGGCATGAGATTGCAGCTGTACAGTCGCTGTGCAGTTTTTCCCTTCAAGATTCTCAGCCACCCACGGGCGCTCGAAGGGGCGCCTACGCATAAGCGTCCTTTGGCGCGCGTATACTCCCTTCTCTCCGTACCCTCGACCAGCCTCGACCATATGCCTCCTCGCTATCCCGCTGAGTCTCTGGGGCTCTCTGGCTACCTCCTCGATGCTTGCTTTGCTTTGCATCTTTTTCTCAGCTTGCTACAGCCTCCTTGGTCGGATCGACCCTGCTTTCTTGCGGCCGCACTGTTGACCTAGATCGGTGAGAGCTGGCTCGATTCTTTGAGGACCACATGATGGTAGTCACTGGTGCGTGCCTTCACGATGCGCGGTGCGCCCGGTCGAAGGAGACAACTCTATGTATATCGAACCTCTGATTATGCCATTTCGCAATACATATCCGTTGCGCGCGGACAGTTCACATTGCCAATGACTACACCAGCTCAAACTACGAAGTAGCGGGTTGCCGTTACTCGACCTTATACTACTCCCGCCCACCTGAGACCCGCGCATGGATGACGAGCGATGACCATGACTTCTGAGCCCATCGATAGGGCGATAGCGATGCCGTTGCTCAAGTGATCAGGGTTTACTGTATAAGACTACAGCTATCGACCAGTGTCAGCTCTCAGGACACTCTCGCTGCTACCACTCGTATTCACCTCAAACACCATGACGAAGCAGATCGTATTCACTGAGGAGGCTCTCCCTCCTCTCCCCGTCTACTGCAAGTACATGTCTCGCCAGAGATAACGTCGTATCTGACCAGTCCATAGCCCAAGCTGTGATCTCCGGGAAGACCGTGTATGTCTCTGGCAGCATCGGCATCACCAGAGACATGAAGCTCGTTGACGGCGGTGTGCAGGCGCAAACGGTGAGCAACGCACGCCTACGATCTGCGCCGATACGCGTTCTACTTTGCTTATCGAGGATCCCGCCAGCGCGCCGCACTCGAGAACATGACGAAAGTGCTCAAGGGGGCCGGCGTTGGCCTCGAGAGCGTCCTCAAGGCAAACATCTATTTGACCAACCTCGCGCGCGACTTTGCGCCGATGAATGAGGTGTACCTTGAGGTGAGCTCAAGCGCATCCTCGCGCTCTATGATACGACGTTTCAGGCAACTGACGATCCTTCGTGCGGTTAGTTCTTCGCCACGAACCCGCCGGCGCGTACGTGCATCGGCGTCGCCGCGCTGCCGCTGGGGGCTGAGGTCGAGATTGAGTGCATCGCCGAGCTGCCCTGAAGCACGCAGGCAGTATCTCGCACAAATGTACGATGACGGGCCGGAATGAAAGATGAATGACAGCAGACTGGCTTTGTACGCTCCGCAGATCCTTGTCATACCGTGGGCTTTGTGTGCAGACCCCAGTGAGGACGTAAAGGAGCTGTGTGCCCGGAGCGGATGCAGATGAGCTTGTTGCTATGTCGCCGCGCAACCTCTCGCCCATCCTGAACGTCAGAGAAGCCAGCGCACATCGGTATCTTGCTCGCACCTTCTCCCGTGGTGAATCCATGTGAGTATTTTCAAAGTGGAACCTCATTGACGTAACGAGCTCTGCAGCGCAGAAATACAGGATAGGATAGGATGTGCCTTGCCCTGGAAGATTGGCCAACGGGAAGTACCGCCGCAGGAGAAGCCCGTCCTGTATGGGCTCGGGACGAAACCAGCGGGTACGTTTACGTATGGCATTGTTTGGGCTTGCCCGCCGGATCGTCCTCCGTCGGTCGTTTGCGCTAATTGCGATCTCTATGCAGCGCGCGAGCGAACACAGAAGACGAAGCCACGTCAAATAGCCTTGCTACAATTGCGAAGTCGTGCCGGCTGCGAATGCCATGCAGTACGCTGTGTCTCCCGAAACAACGCCTCCGCCTTCTATGGGCGTACCTCAAGTGCGTCATGCGGCTGCGGGCCAGTGTATCACAGTATATCATCGTACGTACAAGGAGACCCACCGCCGTGCCCCTTGCAAAATCTTCCTGACACGGAGGACTCTCCGACAAGACGTCATGAACGTTGGATGCATTTGTCCAAGACGAGATTTCATCACAGCCTGAGATAGTATGTACATCGCCCACCCTGGGTCGCACTTTGGTGGAACGTCTTACACGTATTCCCTAGGATTCGTCATCCGTAGTCGCAAGGCGATATGCCTCTCGGACCAATGCCTCCGCCTCCGGCGAACGCGGTTTGATTACGCATTGACAACCCTCGGGAGCACTGCCAAATGTATCGTCAGCGACCCCTTGTGGAGGAGCTACGCCCAAACATACCTGACAAGGCCGTGGCCTTCCTCGTACTTCGCCGACACCGGCTGCCCGCTATCGTCGAGCGGCAAGCTGAAGTCGAAGACGTGCAGCAGTGAGGCGATGTTGATGAACAGGGAGGGGATTGCGAGATAGCGTCCGGGACAAATCCTGTTGGCAGACGTCATCATTGTGCTGCAGTATATGGATGAGAGATGCGCGTGCCTGCGACCGAATCCGAACATGTAATCGGTCGGGTCCTGCACGGTGGGGTCCAGCTTTCCGTCCTTGATGAAGCGCTCCGGACGAAACGCGAAGGGATCCTCGTATGTTACAGGATCATGTAGGATGTCCCTGTCGAATTGTAATCGTCGAGTGGCGACCAGGACAGAGTATATCAACGGAATGCCAGTGTAAAATCTCGACGGCATAGCGCGCACCAGACGTTCGGGATTATTATAGTCCCTGCAGGAATGAAATATCCGTTGACTTGATCGTCTTTGAGCGTGCTATGGGGTATGCCGACAGGGAAAACTACGTGCCAGCGCAAGGCTTCTTTGACGACCGCATTAATGTAAACGAGTGCATCGGTGTCGCTATGGTCGGGGAGACGGCCAGGGCTGACGATGGCGTCCAACTCGGCCTGAGCTCTCCTCTGGACGTCGGGATGTAAAGCCATTGCCAAGCAGAATGCTTCGAGTGTGTATCCAGTCTGCTCTCGAGGGTTAGCCTCCTGGACTTCGTAAGGCTGTACCAAGGGATATACCGTATCTAAACTGCCTATATAAAACGATTGGTCAGACTATGATTCGCACAGCCTTTGGTATGTGAGGAGTACCTCCGACGGCGACGGCGCAGACATTTTTTGCAATGTCTACCTCTTCCAGAGCAAGAGATGACTTGTCGTCATGTTCACCGGTCATCCGCGCTAGGAGCTCTGTGGCGACGCTTGGGCGAAGCTCGCCGCGATCCTACAGCGGTCATTGGGACATGACAAGAGCTAGCCGAGCAGTACTCACTAGACACTGCCGAACTTCGTCAAAGAGCGAGTGTTTCATCAGATCATTGGCGACCTTGCATTTAGCGAGCCTCTTCTGGAAACCTGCGCCAGGGATCCATGAAGGAATGTATCTGAGAATGGGCAGGACTTCGACGGCGAAATGGCCTGGAGTGGATTGTCCAATGGCTTCTAGAGCCTCCGCGGCTACGAATAGTCGCACATCGGTTTCATCCTTGATGTCGGCGCCGTATACAGTCTGCAGGATGGATCCTTGCATAGAGCTGCGTACACCGAACATCCGTGTCGACGCACAACTCACTGCTCCGAATGGTCTCTGCTTACTATTGGATTTTGTCCCTCAACGCCGCTGATGATACGAGAAGGCTCCCCAAGAACCTGTGCGTGTATGTGCGTTGCGTATATAGGTATCTGTGGATCGTGCCCGAATTAAAGTGCCGCCATAATTCGCGCCGATGTCTTCGCCACCATTGACCGTATGGCAGGAGGGCGGGATTTTGGTCCTGTCCAGAGCTGCCCGTACACGGCCAACATCAACATCCGTAATGGAGACAGCCACAAAAGACTCACAGCTCGATCACTGGGTTCGATGGCCTATCGGAGGTATTCTTAGACCGTCTATTGAGGAGCTCGTTCGCGAGCCGCGCGCTCCCGACCACAATGATAGGTGTTCCCAGAACGTGCATGTAGACCATCTCGCCTGTCAGTATGAAGATCAAGATCAGGTTCAAAGGGCTCGGGCTCGAGCGGAGTTACTTAGATGTGCGTACCGTACTTCGTGCAGAGCGCTCGATACCCACGCCAAGGCCTATACTTAGGTACGTCAAGCATGTTTCCGATGATGGGGAGAGGAGTAGGCCCGGGAGGCAATGAAAGTCCCTGAGTACGGGTTCTCCAGTTCAATGTAGACCTCACATAGAAAGTCACAGCAACGGCCATAAGTCCAAGTCCAAGTGAAGTGAGCCCCGAGGTGGGTGGGATGTGGAGTTGGAACATGTCGGGCAGAGAGATCCGGCAGGTCGACCCGCTTCTCACAGCGGCACTTGCATCTTTATGTATCTGTTAAGTAGGTCAGAGATAGTGAAGATGACAGCTGACCTCAAAACCCGGGAGGGGGCTCCTCGAACAGGCGTGGGTGTAAAGCAAGGGATGCGGGATGCGGATGTCCCACTTGACTCGTAATCAGCTTCTCGCATCCATTGTATCCCCGAACTGTGCCGCAAGCAGGCGGCATTCGATGTCTCTTCCTGGGATCAGATATGCTTGGAACAGTACCTGTCAACCTGTACACAATTAAAGCGTTCATACAAGATATTGTATGAATGTACGCACCTGCCAACCTTCCTCGCTTCAAGCGACAGCGAATGCCATATCATATGCACAACGACATCAGCTGTCAGCTGCTCAAAGACAGAGACCATGTCAACTATTTACGCAACCGGCGTGTGTCAATACTACCGCCAGGGACCTGCCACGCTATCGCGGTCGCAAGATCCGAAGCTGGGTGGACCGGGAAGTGGAACTACCCCAAGTCCATCCGGTTGTTCATACTTGACAGTGATTGGCCGTCCGTCCTTGTCCGAAGGCGGCCCGATGTCGATGACGTGCAGGATGGAAGCGACGGTGAGGTACAGTGACTCGTCTGCGAAATGCTGCCCCGGGCATATCCTTTTGTTAACAGTGCTCGCCACGCGCGGTGCCGAGCGCCATTCGTGACGATAGCTAGTAGACGGCGAGGGCGGTCGTCCTCTTTGTCTGGTACCGGTGTTTAGCATCCGTACGGAGGTGTGTTAGCATCCTGGCAGTACTTCAAGTTGTGAGACTGCATGCGAGCGCGTCGTTCCCACGGGGGTCATCCGCACCCCCCTCATAGGATAGTCCAGCCTATATTCTAAAGGAACGACTGTCTTCCGCAGAACTTTGCCATGCGAGTCTAGCACATCGGTATATTGCTCTCGCCTTCTCCCGCGGTGAAACTATTTGAGTACTTACGAGTGGCACTTCATTTAAGTCGTAGGTACACTGTCATGTTCAAGGTCGAGTCGTACTTTCGTTCCTGATGCAGGTTTTTCAAATCCCATCCTCTGTGGTTGCGACACGATATGTCTCTTTGATCATCGCCTCCGCCTCCGCCGAACGCGGTTTAATCACACATCGGAAATCCTCGGGAACGCTGCAAGATTACAAGTCAGCGGGTTCATCCAATGGCGTACGAATTGGGGTGGGGGGCTGCACACCTAATGAGGCCGTGGCCTTCCTCGTACTTCACTGGCACCGGCTGCCCCTTGTTGTCGAGCGGTAAGCTGAAGTCGAAGACGTGCAACAACGAGGCAACGTTGATAAACAGAGAGGGGAGCGCGAGGTAGCGTCCAGGACAAATCCTATTAGGGGTGACGCCGTCATTTAGTTGCACTAGACTAGAGAGAATCACGCTTGCCTTCGACCGAACCCGAACATGAGATCGGTTGGGTCCTGTACGGTTGCATCGAGTTTCCCGTCCTTGATGTAGCGCTCCGGGAGAAACGTGAAAGGGTCCTCGTATACATCGGGATCGTGTAGGATGCCCCTGGTTATGGGAGAATATAATACGTCAGCGGGTTGCAAGCGAACACGGTGAACGGGTGGATACTGAATGCGCACCAGACGTTTGCAATTATCGTAGTCCCGGCAGGGATGAAATACCCGTCGACTTCGTCATCTTCGAGCGTGCGATGAGGTAGACCCACAGGCAGAACCACGTGCCATCGCAAGGATTCTTTGACGACTGCATTGATGTAGACGAGGTTGTCTGTGTCGGTATGGTCAGGAAGGCGGCCGGGGCCGACGATGGCGTCCAGTTCGGCTTGGGCCCTCTTCTGAACGTCGGGATACAAGGCCATCGCGAGGCAGAATGCTTCGAGTGTGTTGCCGGTCTGCCCGATAATTCTGAGGTTTGTTACGCCAACGCAGGAGCATACCCAGCTGAGACGCACCGTATCCGAACTGCCTGCCATGCATGTTTTGTTAGATCATGATTCGCGAAATCTCTGGTATGGAAACCTTACCCACGACAGCGACTGCGCAGACATCCTTCGCGATGTCTATCTCTTCCATAGCAGGGGCTGACTTGCCATCATGATCCGCCGCAATCTGTGCCAACAACTTAGTGGCAATGCCGGGACGATGCTCGCCGCCATCCTGAAATGGCCAGTGAGTTATGGCGAGCCGGAGCCGAGCGAACATCACTCACCAGGCACTGTTGGACCTCATCGAAGAGCGCATGCTTCAGTCGCTCATTGGCGACCTTGGATCTAGCGAACAGCCTCTGGGATTCTGCTCCAGGGAACCATGAAGGAATGTGTCTGAGAAAGGGCAATATCTCGACCAGGAAATGACCCGGGGTGGACTGTCCTATGGCTTCGATAGCTTCTGCGGCCACGGAAAGTCGGACGTCGGTTTCGTCTTTGATATCTGTGCCGTAAACTGTCTGCATGATAGTCCCTTGCATGGAGCTATGCGCATCGCACCCCACATGAGCACAAGATTCAAGCACGCGGCTGTCAGTTACTCACTACCGTATATTGTTCCTCAGCGATGCAGGTGATCTAAGGATGCTCCCTAGGAACCTGTGTGCGCATGTGCGCTGTGTGGCGAGGTACTTGTTGATCGTACCCGGATGGAAGTGTTGCCAGAAGACGCGCCGATGGCGTCGCCACCACTGCCCGTATCGTATGATTGCAAAGTTGATGTCCTGTCCAGAGCTATCCGTGCGCGGTGAGCACCCACTGCGTCCGTACTGAGACTGGCTCCGAGCGACTCACAGCTCGATAACTGGGTTCGGCGGCCTGTCTGGAGTGTTGCCTGACCGTTTGTTGAGGAGCTCGTTTGCAAGCTGCGCGCTACCAACCACGAGCATGGGCGTCCCTAGGACATGCATGTAGACCATCTCACCTGTCGTGAATATAAATATAGCTTGTTGAGCAAGGATACTTCGGAGTGCTCACCATACTTGGCGCAGAGTGCGCGGTACCCGCGCCAAGGCTTGTACTTGGGTACGTCAAGCATATTTCCGATGACAGGAAGAGGACGAGGTCCCGGAGGCAGAGGAAGTCCTCGCGTGCGGGCTCTCCAGAGCAAGATAGACCTCACATAGAGCACAACGAGAATCACAAATGCAAATCCAAGAGGAACGAGCCTGGGAGGAGATATGTACGGAAGTTCGAGCATGTTGGGCGGGGACTCCAGGATCCAGGAGCTTGGACAACGCTCTCGCAGTGACAGCATCTATATGAGCTTCCGCGAAAGACGTAGGGAATGACGTTGGAGTGAGAGCCGACCATCTCGCAGACCAGCCGAAAGGTAATCTAACAGGCATGAGTGCAGAATAAAATACGCGGACCGCCGACGGCGCCATTGTGATCAGCTTCGCGTACGCCTTAGTCGTATCCGCATACCAGCAGTGGGGGGGTGACAGTGCGTGGCATAGCGAGACGGCATTGAGCATTGATAACGCATGTCCGGAGTACCTATACACTATACACAGTTAAAGCGTTCACACACATGTTGAATGCGAATACGCACCCGAGAACCTTCCCCGCATCAAGCCAAACTGCGAAGCTGTCTGTAAAGCGTCATCATATCATCTGTTCGCGTTTCGAAGCGGCGCTCTCCAGGTCTACAAGCCCCTTCTGTCATTTCAAGCGGAAGAGCATGTCAACCAGGGCCATGGTACGTATGCGAGCGGCAAGGTTACAGAGTGATATTGCCAGCGGGCGAGCACAATTCATCATCTTGCGCTACCATAAGTCTCGAAACTTGAACGGGCGTCGCCGTCCCTACGAAACGACAGAAGCACGGCACCCACTCGTACTCCGATGGTCCCGGCCCGGCGAAGAGACTTGATGAGCGGCGTATGAGTGGGAGGGTGACGATCGCGGCCAGATGTCCAATCCTTTCATCCGCCATGGCCGCTTAAGCGCCGGATACGAGAGAGACTGCCCCGTCGGAACGGGGCTTGATCGTACATTGACAGTCCCGAGGGTATCTGATGACCGTCAATACAGACGTCGGAAAAGTTACGCGCGACAGGTCGAACCAGCACTTACGTGAGGAGCCCATCTGTTTGCTCGTACTTGACCGTGATTGGCTGTCCGTCTATGTCGAGAGGCGGCCCAATGTCGAAGACGTGCAAAACAGAGGCGACAGTGAGGTACAGTGACTCGTCTGCAAAATGCCGCCCCGGGCATATCCTGCTCGATGGACGATAAGACGTGACGGAAACAGTTCCGCGTGAACGAGGGGCTTGCCTTCTACCGTATCCGAACGCAAAATCATAAGGATCCCGGGAACTGCGGTCTAGCTTGCCTTCACGCGTGAAGCGCTCAGGCTTGAACTCTCCGGGATTCTCGTAGACTTCTGGGTCATGAAGCATCGCCCTAAAGTCTACATCAGCACGCGAGCAAATGATACCCAATGGAAGCGAGTCGGCATGACGCACCAAGTGTTCGGCATAATGATCGTGCCGGCTGGTATGAAGTACCCATCCAGCTCGTCGTCTTCGACTGTGCGATGCGGCAGACTTATCGGGAGGACGACATGCCCTCGTAAAGCTTCCGTTATGATGGCGTTGACGTATGAGAGCTCGTCTCGGTCGTCGTAATCAGGCAGACGGTGTGGTCCAACGACCGCGTCAAGTTCAGCTTGAGCCGTCTTCAAAACGTCCGGGTAGAGCGACATCGCGAGGAACACCGCCTGCAGAGTGGAAAACGACTACGATGTGGTCAGTCGGATGGAACAACTAAGCTTCAAGCTCCGTCCTCACCGTATCAGCGCCGGCTAGATCTTGGATGTAAGTATGCCTCGGGGACGCGAAAGCATTGGTTTCTCACCCTCGAAGGCGACCAAACCAACATTCTTCAGTACGTCCTCTTGATATGTGTTCTTGGGACTAGAGCCAGTATTTGTATTCAGCTTAGATAGCAAAACTGAGAGGCCGCTCGGAGCAATCTGGCCTTCGTCCTGAAGGTGGACGGTCGGATTAGCGAGATGATCAAAGTCATGAAACCTGGCTACTGACTAGGGCGGCCTTCAATGCCGCAAACGGGGTCTCTTTGAGATGCTCAACGGCGGCCCGGCATCTTGCGAACGCATCCTGAAAGCCTGCGCCAGGTACCCAGCTCGGCAAATGCCGCAAGAAAGGGAAGATGTCGACGGGGTGCACGCCGGTGGCGAGCGTCGCCGTGCACGAGGTCGCTTCGTCCACGAAACTGACTAGCTCATCGCCGTTCTCTTTGGCGTCGATATTGTACAGAACCTTCATCATCGTGGCAGCGAAGATGCTGTAAGTTGGGGGGTCAGCGTGCGGTATGCCACCGAAATTGAGACGACCCTACTCACTAGCGGAGGTGCTCCTTCAGGTTATCTGGGGACGCAAGTAACTTCCGCAAAAACTTGTGCAATATCACGCGCTGAGCGTCCCGGTATTGATGTATAGCTCCAGGGTGGAAGATCTGCCAGAAGGCGCGTCTATGATCCCTCCACAACTGCCCATAAGGCATCACGCTCAGAGCTGCGCTGTTCCCGATCCTGGCACATGCTATAAACGCCATAACTCCGCGCATGAAACCATATAGAGGACTCACAAATCTAGTACTGTGCTATAGTGCCGATCGGAAGTGTTTGCAGACCGCTTCTCGAGCAGCTTTGTAGTGGCAGTCGCACTACCGATAACGAGAATGCACTGTCCGCAGATATTCAAGTACACCACATCACCTGTTGCAGTTAGGACGAGAGTAAATAGCACGAGCACGACATCGTCACCATATTTCCTGCACAGGTCCCGCAGCCCATCCCCTTGTTTGCTAAGAGGTAGGTCCAGTAGATTTCCGATCAGCGGGAGAGGTCTTGGGCCAGGAGGAAGTGGTCGACCTTTTTGACGACTTTTCAAGGCGGAGAGGGCGTGCGCGTAAGAAAGCACGAGGTACAGCACTACCGAGATGGCTACGACACTGAATGCCGTACTGAGGGTGTTCAGTGAGTACATGGTGAAGACGATGCCGGCGCTCTTTCAGCTGGCCCCTGGTGTTTTGATGAACCAGACGAAGTCTTTTGCTTCCCAGGGATGACATTCCTGCCAGAGGCGACCGAAGAACGCATGTAATGAAACCGGCGTTAGTGAGGCATCACCATTCGCATAAGTAATGCCATCGTCATGTGAGCGTTGACAGAAGGTTCACAAATACCACTCGTGTATATTTAGAAGACGTCGTGCACAAATGCGGCATATGCGGCTCTCATGTAGGCGCAAAGGCCTTCGATTGCGCTTCCATGACCAACTCTTCAGCTTTCCTCGAGCGGGGTCTGATCGTGCACCGACAGTCCCCGGGCTTCCTGTAACTATTGTGAGATGACATGTATGGCCACGCCACCGGCAAAGTACGTACGAGGCCAAACCGTGGCTTTGCCGGTATTCGATCTTGATCGGCCAACCCTCCTCGTCGAGTGGGGGACCAACGTCAAAGACATGCAGGACGCACGCGATGTGGATGAACAGCGTCGCGTGTGCGAAGTATCGCCCAGGGCAGATCCTGACAGTGGTGTGATGTGCATCAGTAACTGGGCGATCGCCATGGTTGTAGAACCGCAGACACTCGCCTCCTGCCAAATCCGAATATGAACGCATTGGGGTCGCGCACGGTCGGGTCGAGCTTGCCATCGCGTATGAAGCGTTCTGGTCGGAACTCGTCGGGGTGGTCGTACGCTTCGGGGTCGTGCATGATGTCCCTGTGTACGGTGGTGAGCGCAACCTGGACAAGACGAAAAAGAGGACGTCCTAGGCACGCACCAGACATTCGTCATAAGCGCGGTGCCAGCAGGGATAAAGTAACCATTAAACTCATCGTCCTCGAGCGTAAAGTGCGGAACGCCGAGAGGAAGGACCAGGTGCCAGCGCAGCAGCTCCTTGATGAGAGCATTCACATACACCAAATCGGGGCTGTCGCCGTACTCTGGAAGGCGGTGGGGCCCGACGACTGAATCCAGCTCTGCTTGGGCCCTTTTCTGGACTTCGGGATATAGCGCCATAGCTACGAAGAACGCACTCAGTGCAGACGTGCTCTGTGAAACGGATTGGTGCATGAGAAGCATGCTGAGAGTGCTCGCGTATGTTCCTTACCGTGTCCGTGCCACCTAAAAGCAAAAATAGGTTGAGTGAATGCAATGTATGCGCTTAAAATTAACTCACCTTGTATTGACACAACACAGACATTTCGTAAGATGTCCTCGTCCGCGGGTCCGAGGCCGGTGCCTGCTCTTGCAAGCAATTTCGCAGCGATACAGTCGCGGGCCTCTCCGCAAGCCTAGGAAACTTGGACGTCAGTCCCCTGTGCAGCTTGCGGCACTACAACAGCTCACCGCAGCTTCTTTCACCAAACCGAACGGTACATCCTTCAAACGCTGATTCGCTGCCCGACATTCAGCGAACAGCTTGAGTGATCCGGCGCCGGGGAACCATTTGGGCAGGAAGCGGAGGAGCGGGAACATCTCCACTGCGAAGTGACCTGGGGTGGATTGATCTATCGCAACAAACGCAGCCTCTATCATCGCGAGGTTCTGGTCATGCTCATCAGTGATGTCGATGCCATACGTCATCTTAAACAAAATTCCTGCGAGCGAGCTGCCATAGCTCGAAGTCAGCAGCATAAAAAATGAGGGGTCAAGGAACTCACAACTTGATGTGTTGAGTCACCCGTGAGGGCGATTGAAGAACTCCTCCTAGAAAGCGGTGCGCATAGTTGGACTGGATGGTATTGTACTTTGTTACGACGCCCGGATGGAATTGCTGCCAGAAAGTACGTCGGTGACGCCTCCATCGTTCACCATAGCGAAGGGTGGCGAAATTGGTTTCCTGTCCCGATCTGACCAGCGTTCAGTACATATGATCCAGACACCGTAACAAGAAAAACGTACAGTTCAACAACAGCATTATACGCCCTGTCGGCCGTGATTTTAGACCGCTTGTCGAGATAGTCAGTCACCATGCGGTGACTCCCGAGCACGACGATAGGTCGCCCTATAACGTTCAGGTAGGCGATCTCGCCTGATGCACATTTGTGAGATACATTGACGCATCTAAGTAGTGAAATATTACTTACCGTGATTTCTGGATAGGTCGCGGAATTTGATCCAAGGCTTGTATCTGGGCAGATCGAGCATATTGCCGATGATGGGGAGCGGCTTGGGACCAGGGGGTAGCGGAAGACCACGAGAACGCGCTCTCCAATCAACGATCGACCGCAAGATGACGCACAGTGCAGTACAAAGCCCCAAAAAAATCGCAGTAAGTAGAAAGCCGGGCATAGTGTCTGGCAACGCCATGGTGAGCGAGACTCAGGCAGTCAAGGAAAGCCAGGCTGGGGAGTTTATCAGTCATTCTCGTGGGAGACACCTTAGAGTTCCGAATCAAGTCCAGCTAAGTTATATATGCAATGAGATCCGTCATCTTTCGACTCCCTGTGAACCCGATAGGGATTACGTGTAGAAACGAGCAGAGGGTGGGAATGGGAAAGCCTCTTAAGGTTTCCAACCTTGTCCTCAGCTGGCTCCTGTCGGCCGTCCGTCTGACCATGTATTGCATCTTCGGGAAGACAGTGAAGAGATACCGGTGAGGGAGCAAGTGCGGAGATTCGGGGGTGCAGAAAACGCCGAGCTATGAGGGTTTGTTGGAAGAAAGGTGGTCGGCTGGCATCGCGCGCGGCGTTGAGTAGAGTTCCGCATTGTGCAAGCGCCCATGACAAGAGATCGAGATTTGTATCGGGCCGAGGACTACGTCATCAGGACGCGTCGGCGTTGCAGCTTCTGGTCTCTTCTAGTCTCCTTCCCCTTGCCTCTCATTAAACTGTGCTCGCGCGCTGTTCTGTGCTTCTCCTTATACTTATCGACTTCTGCGAACTTTGCTCAAAGACTTAGAAATAATCGATCCGCTCTCTGCCGCACCTAGCTTCCAGCGCATAGATGTCGAAGGTCCAGCTCTATGTGTATGATTTAAGCAACGGCCTTGCGAAGCAGCTCTCAAGACAACTCACCGGCCGGCAGATAGACGGAATATGGTGCGTGGCCACAGTTGCACTGTCGAAGTAGCGGGTTGATATAATAAGCATAGGCACACGTCCGTGGTTGTGTTCGGAAAAGAGATATTCTACGGCCAGGGTATCGATGTCACCCGGCCAGGCATGTCTCACGTACGTGTGCTTCATGCCGCACCCCTGAACTTTGCTAACATTGTAACAGCATGGGAGACCGCTCCAGATCGTAGACATGGGTGAAACCTCCATCGACGAAGAAACCTTCAACGAATATCTAGAGGAAATGCGCCAACATTATACCGCTGACAAGGTAAGCAGCCGTCTGTGCAAGACAGTTCTTTGACTGACACGCGTATAGTATCACTTATTAGGTAGTTAGGTGTTTGAGGAAAAGAAGGCCTCGTGGCTAACACGCTTGTGTAGACTTTAACTGCAATTCGTTCACCAACGACTGCGTTGGCTTTCTCACGGGAGGCTCAATACCGACGTGGATTAAAGACCTACCCTCCGATTTCCTCTCGACGCCTTTTGGTGCAGCCCTCCGCCCGACCATCGACTCTATGTTCCGCCGCCCCACGCCCGGAGCTGCCCCCGCTGCGCCCCAGATGCCCGCGCCGGAGTCCCTCAACGCAGCGGCCTCCGCCTCGCCCAACCCTGCGCTCGCATCTGCACTCCTCCAAGCCGTCGCCTCGCAAGCCTACTCCTCCGGCTCGCTCTCCGCCCCTACCTCCATGCCCTCTATCGCTCCAAATTCAGGCAGCTCCACTGTGACTGGCCCGATCCACATGTGCACAAATCCGTCGTCGCTGCACTCGCTGCTGAAGTCGCACCGCGCGGCGATCGTGTTCTTCACGTCGGCGACGTGCGGACCATGCCGCATGATCGAGCCGCTTTTCGAGGACCTCGCGCACCAGAAGACGCATGGGAGTGGAAGCGGACGTGTAGCGTTCGTGAAGGTGGACCTCGCAGTTGGGATGGGCAACCAAGTTGCGGGGGAATGGGGTGTAAGGGCCACCCCGACATTCTTGTTCTTCTTGGACGGAAAAAAGGTGAGCATTTTGCTAGAGCGTTTCAGTACGCGCGCTGATCACGGCCGTCGGTGCTCGCAGGTGGAAGAGGTGAAGGGTGCGAATGCTGCAGAACTGCGCTCACAAGTGGACCTGCTCCTCTTCCAAGCTTTCCCTCGTATGTCTTTCGTTATGTCATGCACGACAACTCATGTGAGTATACTCACACTCCTCGTACAGCCCATCCGCATACGAAGCTTTCACTTCCCGCTGTGGAAGCGCTCTCTACAAATCCTATCCTTTTCACCCAAGTGCCTGCTTTGGACACGGTCTCCGCTAAGCTCGCCTCATTCATCGACGCCGCACCATCCTCGCCAGAGCTGCAGATCGCCAAACAGGCCCTCACCACTGCGATCATACCCCTTCTGAAGACCCGCTTCCCGCCGAAAGGCACTCCGGAGGCAGCAAAGAAGCCCGCTTTCCCTGCTCCCCCTCAGTTGCTCGCCAGCTGGGCGACAACGACGCGCACCATCGCCAACGCCCTTCCCCCGGCACAGCTCTTCCCTCTTGTCGATCTGTGGCGGCTCGCCATCCTCGACGACGCCGTCGGCAACTGGCTCGCTTCCGCGCCTACACCCGACCCGTTGCAACTGTTCCTCGATAAGGCGTTATCTGCGCTTGACGGGAACGCGCCCGACGCGCGCAACTACCTCCTGACCACGCTGCGTGCGCTCGCGAACGGGTTCGCGCATGCGTCTCTGAGCAAGACGCTGCTCGCAGCGAAGCGCGCGCCGATGACCCGTGCAGTCGTCGCGGCACTGTTGCATGCGGACGCAGCGGTGCGTACGGCAGCGGCGAGTCTCGCGTTCAACGTCGCGGCGGCGCTGCAGCGGAGCCGCGTCGAGCGAATACGCGGGGTCACGGTCGGCACGGTGCCGACAGAGGTCGCGGAGGACGAGGAGTGGGAGGTCGAGATGGTGAGCGCGGTGCTCGAGGCGCTCGCGAACGAGACGCAGAGTGAGGAAGTCGGTGAGTCACGTTGCGCCGTTTTGTTCGTGCCCCTCAGGAAATGTAGCTGATGCATATGATTCCTAGTGCACCGATTGACTGCGGCGTTGGCGTTTTTGCTGCGGCTGTCGCCCTTCTACGAGAGCCAGCTGCAGGGTCTGCTGGAGGTGCTGCAGTCGCGCGAGACGCTGAAGAGCAAGCTCGCGCAGGGCGGGTGCGGGGAGAGTGGCGTGCAGAAGCCCGAGCTGCGGAAGTTGGTGGTGGAGGTCGCGGAGAAGCTGTGTGTTTGATCTTGGTGGACTCACGAGTTTGATATCTTGAGGCTGGATTGTATATCGTGCATGTATTCTTGGAAATGGATGCTGTGTACTGCAAACGTCCGAGTTCCTCTCCTTCAAAGCTCGCTATACAGTAGTTGATCGAGAACCCGGGTTACCACCAACAGCTGTAAATGGTCGATCCGCGAACCAGTCTGTATTGGTGTCGCGCCACTGGAGTCCGAACGGGGCCTGGGAGGTCAACTTCAGAATCTCCAAGTTCGTGTAACGTGAGAGAGCTGTCGGTAGGAATAAGAGCGGTCAGACTCGAGGTATGTGCACAAGATTTCATCAAGAGAGGCTGTCGGTGTACCTCTGAAATCATCTTGGAAAGTCTCCATATTATCAGACACTTGAGGCTCGTCGTAGATGGGTCCTAGCTCCAGGACCTTCACGGTAGGAGGAAATACCTGAAGCAATGTATAGAACAGAAAAGGCTGGCATAACTGATATAATGTTTCACATCCAAGTGCAAGCCGTGAGGTCAGTGACGCCCTGAGCCCCAGTGAGAATCGACAAGCGGCCAGGCCTGCCGTACCGTGCCAGAGAGTGGACAGCCTCGTGTATCAGGACCCCTGCCTATGCCCTAGTATGTCCGATTGGAAATCACCCAAATTTGGGGGTTTCGGTCGACATACTTTTTGGAGGTTTCAGTCGACATGTTTTTCGGACATACCATTTTGGGTCCGGCGCCTATCGACATGTGCCATCGGACCTCTAGAAAATCAGGGAAATTGAGAAAAACTCTACATCAATTCATAGCGATTTCTAGGCATGTATTCTATCGTATGAAGGTGTCAAAACACTGCTCAGATGGAAGGGGAATCCAAAAATGACATTGGCCGTGCACGGCGCTGACCATGGTGTGCTTATTTGCTGACAGGCTTCTAAATGGAGCTTAAGTACTCCATGTTGGCCCAAGGAGGATGATAAATCAGTAATGAGGACGTTGTATACCTTAGGCTGTCGAGCGACGGACCAGAGAGTGTCCGCACCCCAGCGGCGGCGCGCAGGCACATGGGGGAGCGTCGAAGAGAGCGACCGGCTGGCTACCCTTTC
>MNAD01000189.1:0-81369 GCA_001895945.1 Trametes pubescens | reverse complement strand
TTGTAGCGTTTCGTTTCGGAAAATGCTAGCGTGGGCGCTCCCCCACTGACACGCGCCTGCATCAGCACGGCCGCGTCGGGGAACGCCCGAGTTCAGCTAGCTCATGGACCGAGTCGAGCCCCCATCGCGTACACGGACACGACGATTCGAAAGTGAGCAAGCAAAGTCACGATCGGCTCCGAGCGCGTATTCGCGCGGTGCGCGAGCCCCGCGACCGGACGCCTCTTGCCAGCTCTCACCCTTCGCGCTCACTTCGCACCCCCTCGCACGGCCTTCTCGCTGACTCGTACGCACCTTCTGACAGGCCTTGATCCGACTCGACTCACCAGAAGTGCCAAACGTTGCCTCGCGATAGCGGAATGTCCGTCATGACTTGGGCCCGGAGCCGGAGCCTGCTCAACGGCTTGCGGTTGGACACACTCGCGGTCTCACCGGGGCGCCATAATGCACGCGTTACCACCGCAAGAAGTATCCCATCTCACAGGCGAGCATATGCGAGCGGTTCCGATGGTACGACTGAAGTGGAGAAGATCCTACTCGATACTATCAAGGTGTGTCTCCCTCAGCCATGCTACAATGGAGGAGCCCGCGTGTGTACGGAAGTGCCCGTAGCGTGTTGTTTAAATGATGACACGCAACACAAGTGCGTTCCATTGCGTGCGCGTCATTGCGCCGTTTGCTGTGATGTCGGAGAACGTTGAGACGCGTTACGTACCTGCACACGCCTCCTGACATATGTTCGTGCAATGTAGCTGAACTTGTTTAAAGGCAACAGGGCCAATATCCTTTGCAACGTACATGCAGATGTGTCTTGCTCATCCGACCGCGGGATACTACATGAAGACGGCGAAGCCTGTCATAGGCTCCGGCGGCGACTTCATCACAAGCCCCGAAATCAGCCAAGTGTTCGGCGAGGTAGGGCGTCATACAAATGCCACTGGGGCATCCGTGATAACAACCATACAGCATTGCCATTAGCTTCTGGGCATATGGCTCCTCTCGCAATGGATGTATGCCGGCGGCGGTCGTGAGATTCGCCTCCTGGAACTTGGACCAGGACGAGGTACGCTCATGCACGATGTGCTGAGGGTGAGTGTACTTCAATTTACGTGGATCCACCGGTTCTGACTCCCGAGGTGCTTCAGGTGTTTTCGCAATTTCCTGCAGCGAGGGCGGCGACCAAGGATATCCACCTTGTGGAGACCAGTCAGACCATGAGGTCCGCGCAGGATGCGAAGCTCGCCTTCCTTGCTCAAACGCACGGATGGAAATTGCATTGGCATGACGCCGTCGACCAGGTTCCTCATGACAGCAGCAAATTCACGCTTATACTCGCGCATGAGTTCTTCGATGCGCTGCCGTTCCATCTTCTCCAGGTATGCATGCGTACAGCATCTGCTTTAGTCTATACTGACCCCTCGCCCTTAGAAAACACACCACGGGTGGCAAGAAGTGCTCATCGCCTCAGGACCGGACCCCGCAGCTAAGACCATATTGAAGCCGGGTCACAGTTCCCCACTGGATTTCGGGACCAAAGCGCCCCCTCTGACCACCGGGGCCCACTTCCGACAAGTGTTGTCACCGTCTCCCACACCATCCTCGACCCTTCTAGGGCTGTCGTCCTCACGCTTCCAGAAGCTGCCGGTAGGCTCACGGATTGAGGTGTCACCAGCATCGTTCAAGATCGCCCGTCAACTCGGGGAGCTGCTCCGTGATAGAGAGTCGGAGGAGACGCGGTCCGCGGGCAGCGCACTCATCATCGACTACGGTGGCGAAAAGGTCTACGGCAACTCTTTTCGTGCGTTCAAAGACCACAAGATTGTAGATCCTTTCCACCGCCCCGGAGAGTGCGATCTCACTGTCAACGTCGACTTTGCGTATTTGAAGGATGCGACCTCCGACCTGGGTATGTCTTTCTACTCAACCCCATATCCGGCGCTGACAGCCGCGGCATGCAGTCGCTCACCACAGTCCGCTCTCCCAATCCATGTTCCTGCACCGCATGGGGCTGCAGGCGCGTCTCGACGCGCTCACAGCCTCTGCCAAGACGGACGAGCGAAAGAGACAGATCGAGCAGGCTGCGAAGAGGTTGGTAGACCCAACGGGCATGGGTACACAGTACCAGATCATGGGTATGACCGGCAAGAGGAAGACTGTGCTGGCGGACGAGGAGCGTTGGCCCTTTGTAGATCCGACAGTCGAGCAGGACAGGGCGCAGACGGAGACACCAAGTGCTGGCCAGTCGTGATTGTACTCTTGATTTATGGTCGTGCTTTGACTCCGAGGTTCTTGCGGGTAGGGTTGGGGCGCGATGGCGTACGTTAGATCGTATTAATACAATCAATCCTACTCGTGAATGACAGTCAGCCCCAGTGCTGGACATGTGCGCTTGCGCGTACATCAAAGTATGGAGGCGTAGATTCCGCGAGATATGAGAGGATAACGAGCCATGTCTTCGTTCACCGTTAGCTTGAAATTGGACATTGATTGGTTATGCAGGGCCGCCGAACAAAGTGGCGACGAGCTTCACGAGGTTGGTGTTGTCACAAGCCACCGCGCTAACGCGGGCGGGCGCATATGGAGCCTCGAATTAGGTTGGGTTCGAGATGTCTCTGTAATACAGTGCTGGCTACCGTCTGCGTGAGATGAAGTAGTATATTTCCTACGCGGATGTGCCTTACCTTGGATACATTGAGTTCACCGAACAGCTTTCGACTACTAAGAGGAGGCGCCACCACGATCGTGGTCTTTCCGGCGAGGTGAGTGTGAGCGAGAATGACGCCGCCGCTTGCCACTACGCCCCTGGTCATCATGTTCTGCGCTACGATGTCGTCGATAGGGGCCTTCATCGTCGTCCTTGCGTCGCTCGTGCGAACGCGACCTCTTCCGATGTCCATTCTCTACATCTCGTTCCGCGTCATTATCGCCAGGGTTCTCTTGACGCTTCCTCGCCTCCTCCTTCTCCTTATTGCGCTTGTACATGAGTTTCTTCAGGCACTTGGGGCATAGGACAACCTTCACGAGCGCGAATTTGCTTTCTCCGTGTTCGAGGTATGAGAATGGGAGCTCGAGAGTGGTGAGCGAAGGGCGAATGTCGTCGCCTTTCTCTGGAAACTCCCTGTGGACACGACAACGCGTGTTGCCGCAAGTCGTTTCTCCGGCTCCTGCCAAGACCTCTTCTTCAGTCCGCCATCGCAGAGCAAACTATATGATGCGTTAACATGGGCTGGTGATCTAGACAAATGTCAAGGATATCTTGCGTACATTCCCGGTCTTGTAATGTTTCAGATCACAGACCGCGTACTCCCGGTAGAGTGCGGAATAGTACTTCTTGGCTAGTCTGTCATCCCAAGAGAGCTGACGTTCATCCACGTCGTCATCCTCGCGGAGAAATCTGTACAAACGCAAATAACATCAGAATACCCGCATATCATTTCTGTCCTCACAACTTCCTTACTTATGTGAGCTCTTCAGAATGTCGAACTCGGTGTTCCCTTGGAATGAGGGTCCTGCACCCCGTGAACTCAAAGCCATGTTATAAGCAGGTTACGACAGAGATGTATATTGCGCTGTATGACCAGATGACAGCAGCGAAAGGCTGGGGTACGAGAAGATACGTCCACAGTCGAGGTGAAGGTAGGAGACGGTAGGAGACGGCTCGCCACCGCCGCCGCTGCTACTGCAGTGACAGACGCGACCGTGACAGTGACGGTAACAGTCCAAAAGCGGAGTGTAACGCGTGTATCTCGATTATTGCGGGCGCTAGAGAGTACGAGGTTTCTGGTCTCTTCCCCTTGGACTCCATTGCTTCCACTCTTGCGTCTCCATCATGTCTCAAGAACCGCAAGCCATGTACGCGACCGACGAGGTAATATGTCCTTCCAAAGTGTTTTGAAACACGCTAACATTCTGCCATAGTACGGTCGGCCGTTCATCATTCTGCGCGAGCAAGCCAGGAAGACGAGGAGCCATGGCACAGAAGCAATTAAAGTACGTGTTGTATCGCAACATCCCTGATGTGTCTCTTTGCTCACAGATAGACAGTCACATATTCTTGCTGCGCGCACGGTTGCGAACATCATCCGTACTTCTCTTGGCCCTCGAGGTGCGTGCAGCGGAGCTCTCAACGCGCGTCCTGCTCATTTGAGCGCATATAGGCCTTGACAAGATCCTCATCTCCCCCGATGGCGACATCACCGTGACGAACGATGGTGCAACTATCCTCTCGCAAATGGAGGTGGACCACCAGATCGCGAAGCTGCTCGTGCAGCTCTCAAAAAGCCAGGACGATGAGATCGGCGACGGTACTACCGGTGTAGTCGGTGCGTACGCGCGATTGATCGTACGTAGTTTTCAAAACTGATATGTCACTTCAGTCCTTGCCGGCGCACTCCTGGAGCAGAGTGAAGAGCTCCTTGACCGCGGCATTCATCCTATACGGATAGCAGATGGCTTCGACCGTGCGTGCAAGGTCGCGGTCGAGCAGCTAGACCACATCTCCGACCGTGTTCAGTTCTCCAAGGACGACACCACGAACCTGCTGAAGACTGCTATGACTAGTTTGGGAAGCAAAATGTGCGTCCGTATTCTATTGTTGCATCCTGCACCCTCTACTCTCGCTCGTAAAAAGGTTTTGACCATTTCGCAGCGTGTCGAAAGAGCATCGCCAATTCGCCGAGATCGCGGTAGAAGCTGTGATGGCTGTGGCTGATCTCGACCGCAAGGACGTGCCCTTCGACATGATCAAGGTCGACGGCAAAGTCGGCGGCTCGCTCGCAGACACCAAGCTCATCCGTGGCGTGCTCATCGACAAGGACATGTCGCACCCACAAATGCCGAGCAGCGTGCGCGACGCGCGACTCGCCATCCTCACCTGCCCGTTCGAGCCCCCGCGTCCCAAGACGAAGCACAAGCTCGACATCACGAGCGTGGAGGAGTACAACAAGCTGCGCGAGTACGAAAAGGAGAAGTTCCAGGACATGATCAAGCGCGTCAAGGACACTGGCGCGAACCTTGTCATCTGCCAGTGGGGCTTCGACGACGAGGCGAACCACTTGCTCATGCAGAATGATCTCCCTGCCGTGCGGTGGGTCGGTGGGCCCGAGATCGAGGTTGGTCTTCTCGAGGTGCACTGTTTTTCTGCATGCTAACCCGCTTCGCAGCTCATTGCGATCGCGACCAACGGTCGTATCGTTCCCCGATTCGAGGATCTCACTAAGGAGAAGCTTGGCCGTGCAGGTGTCGTGCGGGAAGTGACCTTCGGCACAACGCGTGACAAGATGCTCGTCATCGAGGAGTGCGCTAACGGCCGGACAGTGACCGTCTTCGTACGAGGCTCTAACAAGATGGTGCGTCCTTTGCTGTCACCGCATTCATTAATCGGAACGGCTAATTGAACACACTCTGTCAGATTGTGGATGAGGCCAAGCGCGCTCTGCACGACGCGATTTGCGCTGTGCGCAACCTGGTCGTCGACGAACGGGTCGTCTACGGCGGCGGCGCGGCGGACATCAGCTGCTCGCTCGCAGTCGGCAAAGCGGCGGACGAAATCCCTTCGATCGAGCAGTACGCGATGCGCGCGTTCGCGTCGGCGCTGGATGCGATCCCGCTCGCGCTTGCGGAGAACAGCGGCCTGTCCCCAATCGAGACGCTCGCGGAGGTGAAGAGCAGGCAGGTGCGCGAGGGCAACCCCATGCTCGGCATCGACTGCTTGGGCAAAAGCGAGAATGGTGAGTGTCATATTATCTGCATTTCAACTTGCGGCTGATTGACGGTGGGGTGTAGACATGAAGAAGCAAAACGTGTACGACCCCCTGATCTCGAAAAGGCAGCAGTACCTGCTCGCAACGCAGCTCGTTCGCGCAGTACTGAAGATAGGTGCGTCTTTTATCCAACTATGCTGTGCTTGCTGCTAACACAGAATATAGACGATGTGATCACTGCCGGCGAGCTCGACGAGTAATTAACCAATATCAATGTAAACTAGACAGACGCAATCCACGTGCGGGCCCTGAACGACGCGAGAGCAGGACTAACGTACAGATACCCGACTGCACTTTTTCCTCTAGTCACATTTCCCATGAGCGGTTTCTTAGTTCAGGGGGTCTCGTCGTATATTCACCTGGCTTTGACGGCTACGAGTCCTGTTGGGTACATTCCTCCCAATCTGCAAACGTCCGAGGCACCAGAGCGACGTCGGTGGGTGCGCTGCCGTGGCTTACAGTTGGACGCTCCGGAAAGCTGACTTTGTGCAGATTGACGATGCAATGCAGGAAAAAGGTGATGCTAGTCATGGCTGGGAACTAATGTTGACGGGCTTGGCGCGACCGACTCCTTTCTCGCCGGTTGGAGTCTTGGAGGTACGCCTCCGGCGGTGGACTGAGGTGTTGAGATGAACGCTTTCATTGACGAGTGGCCCAGGGACAACGTTGCCAGGCAGGTGAGTGGTATATGTTTTGCGGGGAGCCGTTCTGTCGGTCTAACTTCCTTCGTACTTTGGCGAAGCAGGTATCGTAGTAATCAGGGACACCTTAATCGAACAAGCAAGCAGGATCCTCATACTCACATAAACAACAATCAGAAGTTCCTCGTATCCTATAGTCTATGTCAGCAGGTTTAGATCCGCACCCAGACTCATTCAGGCAAGTTGGAAGATGTCGTGGGAAGGGAGGATGAGTATAAGGAGGTAATTTCCCCGGGCTTGACGTCCCCTTATCACTTCACAGTCGTGAGCACCCTCTCGAGAGATCGCGCACCGGAGACTCTTCTGACGTTGTCGCCGTTCGCTGACTGAATATCAGATACGTTGATCCTGAACTAGGGATGCATGCTTCCGATACACGATCTCCCGCTACACTCAAGATTGCAATATGGGGAGTAGCTTCCACAGTCCCCAGGATTGCGTCGAAGATCTTGATACCCATTTTTCAGTGGTGGCGGCATTGCGGGCCTCACGCTTGCCGCCGCTCTCCACAAGTATTCCTCTTCCGAGGCACAATTCGAGGTCAACGTCTATGAGGCCGACCCCGAAGTCAGGACCGCCGGCGCTGGTATTACCGTGTGGCCCCGAACGTGGGTAATCATGCGTGATCTGGGATTGTACGACGCTCTGGCAAGCATTGCGGTGCGAGCCCAGGGCGACGGTCATGAAGATATCACCCCCGAATTGAGTGAGCGATGTTAGAACCGTGTAGAAGGCGCAATGCTCACACAGATGCAATAACAGAGCCGGCGTTCGTGGCCCGCAAGGCGGATCAACCTAGTGAAGGTTACACACACGCACGCGTCCTCGCCCCTAGTGAGTACCGATGGAACTGTTGCAGTGACACGGGAAGAACGCGCTGACCACTGATTCATAGACGGATCTACGACGATGCACAGACGCGACATGCTCGACGTCTTCCTGCGCAGCCTCCCCAGCTCCTACACGCTGCATACCTCCAAGCAGCTTACACGCTACGTCCCAGGGTCACCTGTCGTGATGCACTTCGCCGATGGGACCACAGCTGAAGCCGACGTTCTTGTCGGCGCGGACGGGATACATTCGGCGACACGCTACAGTATGTACGCCAGTGCACACCAGAGCGAGTGTACGTCCACATCCGAAGGGAGCCAAGCGTGGCAGGCATGCCCGCGATGCAAAGTCGCACAGCCCGTGTGGACGGGCATTCACTCATATCGCTGCTTGATACCAACGGAGAAGCTATACGGGCTGAACCCGGACCACACAACGAAGTCTCTCGGATCCGTTCTCTGTGTGCGTACGCGGTTCTGCTCTCGCTCCGCACACCGACGCTTATCATCGCTTTTGTGCAGTACTCTGGCAAAGGGAAGGTATGGTCGGACGTTGCGTGAATCCTGCTAACAATGCGTCGTTGTCTGAAACTGTTTCGTGCCTCTAGCACATTATCACATATCAAATTTCCGGCGGCACACTCCTCAATTTCGTGGCTCTCTGCAGGGAGCCTGATGGGGAGGGCACGCACTATGTGCATAAGTGGGTAACCGAAGTGCCCCAGGAGGAGGTTATATCTCGGTTCACGTTCTGGGAGCCGGAGGTGAAGCAGATGCTTGAGGTGCGTGTCGTTTCCTTACCATGGCATGGAGAAGCTTGACCAATCCTGCTGCAACGCAGTGCGTTATCAACCCAACCCGCTGGGCAATTCATGTAGTAAAGGACCTCCCATTTGCGATCCGGGGGAATGTCGCGCTGATAGGGGACGCGGTGCGTCCTGCGCCTCGCCACTCGCCACCACGCTAGTTGACTGTGCACTCGCCCTAGATGCACGCAATGTCCCCCAATTTCGGTGCCGGAGGCGGTCAAGCGATTGAGGTGCTCATCCTCGTTGACTATCAGCATCTCTGCCACAGCTCACTCGATCTCGCAGGATGCGTACATCCTCGGCCGACTCCTGGCGGATCCGCGCGTGGCTTAAAACAAGCGTGGGCACGCGTCTGCGGCGTTGAAGGCGTTCGAGGGCGTCCGGCTACCATTCGCAACGGACATCACACGGCGCGCTCGCGAGGTGGGGCTTATGTATGAGTTCAACGCGCCCGGTTATTTTGCGGGTTCCACTCCGAGTCGGCAGTGGAGCGCGCCGCAGGAGAACGAACGCGAACAGCTGGACGAGCTCGGGCGGGCGATACACGACATGTGGGCGTGGCAGTGGGAGGAGGGGGTTGACGAGCAGTGGGACGCGGCTGAGAGGGCGCTGGGGGCTGCATCATTGCGGCTAGCGGACGGTTCAAGAAGTTAACAAAAGAGAAAATCTAAAGGGCTCTATCCCCATCTATCTCACTATCCGCTCCGGGGTGTACTCGATCGGTGGCATATATAAATGTTGTTCATGTCAGGCAAGCACCAGCATATATCGAGGATCAGTGGCAGACATAGTGATACGTATACATTAAGAAGGGCGCAAGCTCTAGCTAGGCGATAACACGAGCGCGGTGCCGTTGCCGGAGACAAACTAGTTATGCGCAATGGGTCATTGGATCGGCTGACGGGACTCGGGGAGAGAGGATTCGACAAGCCCTGAAATGACCGTTAACCCCTAACTACGAGCAGGACATATTTGAACAGAAATACCCCTCAGACACCCATCTTGGAGAGTTCGTCCTTCGCACGCCCCGTCAAGTTCTCGCGCTTGCGTGTCTTTCTATCGCCCTCGTGGTTGGCCCGGCGGACGGTGTCGACCTGGATCGTGCCCACCGCACCGTTCGACAGCTCGGTCTCCGTGGTAAGGTAGTCCTCGCTCATGATGTGCACCGTGCACTCCTTGCGCGTGATGTCGTACCCGCCGGGCGAGCCCGCGTTCCACTCCTCGTTCCACGCGTCCAGGATGAAGAACATCTTGTTCGTGAACGTGTACTGGCGCTGGTAGAACGTGACCTTCTTGTGCGGCGGGACGTTGACGGTGAGCGTCTTCGTCTGCGAGGACGTCGTCTCATACGTCGAGAACGTCTTCGTCGAGCCCTCGATGCCGATGGAGAGGCCCTTGAACTCGGCGCCGATGCTCACGGAGACGGTCACCTCCGTGCCCTTGGTGACCTTCAGCTCGGTCGTGTACTGGTGCGCGTACGTCTGGGCAGCGTCGGTGTTGTTCTCCCAGGAGAGTTGGTGCACCCACGTGGTGTCGACGAGGTAGGTGTCGATCGCGGCGAAGAAGGCCTGGTCGCCGGGGGAGGAGTATATCGTGGAGCGCCCCGATTTGACCAGGGCGTCGCCGCCTGCCGGCTTGTTCACGACGAACTGGGAAAATTGGGTGTTCTGACCATAGTCGTTAGTATGTCATCAATGCTTGACAAGGATGGACAGATCGTTACCATTGCGCTCATGATGACTTGTGATACGTTCTCGAGAGAGGGGGTTCGTGCAAGAGTCGTGATGGAGGGCCCAATGCACAGAGGGTGAACTGGCGTTGGGATGAAGATTAGCGGGCAGCACTCACAGTATTTAAGGGGAACGCGAGCATGTCTGACGCGCGAGAAGCCCATCTTGTTGAAGTAATCGGCACTTCTCTAGTGTTCCTTACGTCTGTTCATCTCAGGCGTTTGGATACTACCGAACAGTCAGAGTCAGATGACGAAAGCGCAGAAGGAGCGGACCATTCACGCAGCGCGAAGGCAGGACTTACGTGGTGTTCACGTACTGCGAATGGCATGGCGCGCCGTTCCCTGCCATACAGACAGAGCAGAGAAGCACGCAGTGACAGGGAGAATGAAGGGAGACACGATAGCATGCCGCACCGGAGTTCAGAAAGGAAGGCTAAGTGGATTGATGCATGGGCGGTAGCCCCGGGGACGGTGAAATTTGGGATTGCTGTGCCCGTCCCAGAGCTTTGGTGATGACACATGTGTAGGATGGGCTGAATACTGAGGGTCAGGAGACAAGCATGCATTGGCAGGATGGAGAACCCCCCGATTATGTGTAAGGAAGCGTCGCACCAGGTCCTCGAATGTGAACAATATGCTTTGCCTTGCTTCATGCACACTGCACACCTGGGCTATAGTTTAGAAAGTAAAGCACTGCCAGTGGCATGTTGTAATAGCAACTTCACTGACCGTGCACTGGACCCACCGAGTTTGCCCGCTTGAATGGTTGCTTATGCTGCTGGTCAGAGTTTCTGGCAGCAGTTCGCGTAGCAGAAGGGATATGGGGAATAATAATTGCGAGCGAACTGGAGTGATTCGGCATGGGCTTGTCATCGAGGGCTCGGACTCGGACGCGCGTCCGATAGAACACCGCTGGCATAGGCCTCGCATGTATCCTGGAGAGGAAGGCTGCATATTGAATGATACAGAGACAGCCGCCGTAGTCGATGCAAGCTGGGCATAAGGCCGTTGTGAAGGGGAAGTAGGAGGACAGGTTGGCCCAGGAGCAGTACTAGTGGCAGGTGACAATACTATACATATCCCGGTATATATGGTAAAGCGCCCACATCGCACGGCGTCTTTCCAATATTCTGAGCGACACTCGAGGAGTTTCATGGAGCTGTCGTCCTCTGTGAACAACTGTACGAAGGGAAGGGTGAGCTGCAGAATGCGACCGGGGGTATGGCTGCGCTGGCACTTACTAGTACTTGTGCCCGCCGGTGTCTTTCCCGAAAGTCACGACGCTTGCCGAGCCGCTACACTGTACAGTGCCAGTTCAGAGTGAACAACAATGCCTGGAATAGGAATCGAACTAGTCTCGACCCCATCCCTTCTGGCGCTAACTGAGCGCTTCTACAGGACACTCCCGCCGGCGCTCAAAATTAATCGTGAGAAATGAATGGTACATGTTCGATCTCCGCTGTGGTGAGTGTCTGGTGAGCGTAGCGAAACAATTTTGAGCCCGGCGTGAGTGTCCTGGTAGAAGGTCTGGAGCCGAGACTAGAATCGAACTAATACACACCTGTAGTGATCTTGGACTTGAATGGCATGGAAGGGGACAAAATAGTCCCTCGAATCGGGGTCGAACCGATGGCCTTGGGATGATCGGGAGTAACCATTACAGTCCCACGCTCTTCCAGCTGAGCTATCGAGGGATATCAATATTGCTACTCCAGCGCCACTTGATACTGCCCCTTCTTTCCCATTGCGCCAGAAGCGCCCGCCGCTGCGAGTCTCTAGAGTTTACCCTACAGTTGGCGCCCACCATGGAGGGGCTGGTGGAAATGCGACAGTGTCAGCACTCGGAGGGGTAGCACGAAGGAACAGATAAGCCGCCTGCAAGGTCGGGGAGGGGTGATTAGGGGCGCGGTGTGCGATGTGCACGGAGGCGGCGCATCGTATCGTCCATTATTGGCGCATGTTCAAGATGGTGTCGAGTTGGATGTGTCTACTACCCTTACGCCAGTCTCGAGTCTTGCCGTTGCTCTTGCGAAGAAACAACCAATTTCAAGTGCACCTCTCACCTGTTAAATCACGCGAGTTTACAAGGCTCATGATATGGGTGATGGTGAGAGTCCACGGAAAAGAACTTAGTCGTTGCAATACACAGCACATGAACGGGCACTGTTGATGGGGACGGAGTTGAGCGGCTGTTGGAGGATTGAGTCAGGACTCGGAACTGGAAACAATGCTATACAGTCGACGGCACAAAGATACTTACCATATGCGGAGGGTCGGCCGGGATCATCCGACCAGTTCCGCGGGCGCTTACTATGCGCCACTCCTAAACCGACGACCGCGACCTTCCTCCTCAAGTAAGTTCGTAACTTTGACTCCGTGTAGTTCTCCTTGGATATTGATAAGAGAAAATCAGGCTGGCGCTTTACGATACCGCCATGGCGGTCAAATTCCAACCAGAAAAGTCCCTCGCAGAGTCGGATCTGCGTAGACGAAGACGCGGAACCAGGCGGAATCGGGCTTGCCCTTCGGAGCACACATGGACATCGACGCTCGCTCCCCACCTATTCCAGGAGACTTCCATCGTGTTTCCGTGGCAATCCGGCGGCGGAGCGGCCTCCAGCGGGCGAATGCTGCCACTTCCGGCGCCTACCTGATACGACTGCTAACGGTCCGGAACGCACCAACGAACATTTCCCTCGTTCATCCGTCCAACCCCGCTTCCACAAAGTATATATCTCCTTACATGCCACCCCTTCGGAATTCATCATATTCCCCTTTCCGCTCCTCCCCCTCACCTCCCCCTTCCCGCTAATGGCTTCTCCCTCCATGCCTCACAGCGAGACATCCACAATCGCTGTTCATGACTACGCCCACCATTCTTCGCATCAAAAACATGAGAAGCACCCGGAGGGCCGTCCGGGTCACATCACCTTCACCGACAGCGCTGAGGGCACACACGACCTCGCTCTGACAAGGACGCGGACACACGAATCTCACAACGACAACCGCCCGGATCTGTCCTTCCCTTTCGCCACCACCGACATTAACCGCGCTGGCTTCACCGATGAGTATCGTGCCGTGTCAGAGAGCGGTTTCATGGCCGCGGACCTCGCGCTGCGGCCCGTACCCTCTCATGTATACCGTCTGCCTCAAGCGCTCGCCGACCCCGAGAAGGCGCGTGAGCTCAGGCAGATGAAGTTGGTGACATGGAAAGAAGCCGACCCCGAAGATCCTCGAAACTGGTCCAACGCATATCGATGGTGTGAGTATTCTTGCGGCTAGCCTTCACCTGCCCGGCTGACATATACGCAGACATCACTACCGTCTGTGCCATCGCGGTCGTCCAGGTCGCATTTGCGAGTGCAGTTGTCACCGGCGACTTCAAGGACATCGAATCCGAGTTCCATGTTGGTGAAGTCGTGACGGCATTGAGCGTTTCGCTCATGGTTGTCGGCTTCGGTATCGGCCCTCTCGCCTGGTCGCCTCTGGTAGGTGATGCTACTTATCAAATCCTGCTGCTTGCTCACACATTTCAGAGCGAGCTTTACGGTCGGCGACCAATCTGGATGATCCCCAGCTTCATCTACGTCATCTTCAACATTCCCTGCGCCGTTGCCACAAACATCCAGACGCTCCTGATCTGTCGATTCTTCTGCGGCATATTCGCATCTGCGCCGCTCACTCTCGCTGGCGGGACCATCTCCGATGTCTGGGACAACAACGAGCGTGGTATGGCAATCGCTCTGTTCGCCGCTGCGCCCTACGGCGGCCCCGTTCTCGGCCCTATCGTCGGTGGCTTCGTTGGCGAGACCGTCGGCTGGAGATGGATCATCTGGGTTAACATGATCTTCGCGGGTGTCGTGACCGCGTTCACGTTTACGATCCCAGAAACGTTCGCTCCCGTGCTCCTCCGGAAACGCGCTGAGACGCTGCGCGAGACGACGGGCGATCTCACAATTACCACCGAGCAAGAGCTGTTCAGGGCCTCGATCTCCCAGATCCTCGTGGAAACCCTCCTCCGGCCGTTCCGTGCGTAGTATTCCGTCATATTCCAAAACTGCCGTATCTAAGCTATGATTTACAGAGATGATCGTGGAAGAGCCTATCCTGCTCCTCATGAGCCTCTACGTCGCGCTCATCTACGGCCTCCTCTACGCCTTCTTCTTCTCGTACCCCGTCGTCTTCGGCGAGTACTACGGCTGGAACGACGGCATGGTCGGCCTCACGTTCTGCTCCGTGCTCATCGGCGTCGCCCTCGCGCTCTTCGTCACGCCCCGCATCGAGCGCGACTATCTCCGGCGCGCCGCGGACAAGGGCGGATTGGCCGACCCCGAGGACCGTCTCCCGGGCATGATGATCGGCTGCTGGTTCGTCCCCATCTCGCTCTTCATCTTCGGCTGGACGAGTCCCCCGGCCGTCTTGCCCGGTGGCGGCAACTGGGTCGGGCCCGTCTCCTCTGGGGTCCCCTTCGGCTTTGGCAGTACGTACTTGTTGATTCTTGAAATAGTCGAGCAGCAATTGATCGTGCTTGTGTGTCCAGTGGTCGTCATATATGCCTCTGCCAACGCGTACCTGATCGACGCCTTCCCCGGGTACGTCGCATCTGCGCTCGCCGCGAAGACTGTCATCCGGTCCGGCTCTGGGGCGGCAATGCCGCTGTTCATCACCGCCATGTACCACAACTTGGGCAACGGCTGGGCGGCGTCGACTTGGGCGTTCATCTCTGCTGCCATGGTACTTTTTGTTTGCGCTGAGCGACGGTGTGAGTCAAGGCTGACCGTGTTTTTCGCACAGATCCCCATTCCGTTCTTGTTTTACCGCTACGGGCGTGCGATCCGTTCGCGCTCAAAGCGCGCGGCCGCGTAATCAGACTATATGGTCGCACAGCTTTCAGTCTATCTCCCACCCAACTTGCCCTCCTCGCATCACATTTTCTGCTCTCCTCACATCCAAGTCGCTCTCCATCTCGTTAATTGCGTTCATCCTCTCAGATCATCGAACACCCGTAGCTCACTTATTCCCACATCGCAACTCTATCATGTTACACTTCCTAAGCTTAATTGTGTCGGAATCACAGGGGGTACATTGCAACGAGCCGTCTGCTACATCTGTCTCCTCACCTCATTGGCATTCGTTTATATGTTTACAAGTGCAGCGTCCTCATATCACAGATTCCAGCGCATAAAAATGTCCATGACAAGTCCGAAACGGATCGCAAGCGTCCGATACCAAGTAGCGCAACTCCCCCCACCCCTCACAGACCGCACTTGCTCGCGGACACCTGCTTGACCTGCGCGTGGATGACGCCGCGCTCCACGGCATGGCCGTGCGTGAGCTTGTTCAGGCCCTTCTCGCCGATGTTGAGGCCCGACTTCGCGTGGTCGATAGCGAGCACGTTGATCTTCGTGCCGTTGTAGCTCACCTGCCAGCACGTGCCACAGTTCGCTGAGTTCCAGCCTGGAATTCGGAAGCGAGGAGGCGTTTATCAGTATCTGTGTGTCCGAAGAGCGCGTATAGGCCGAAGCGCGTACCTGCGATGGCTTGCGCGCCGCCGAGGTACTGGTTGGGCAGGGAGCCAAAGGTTGTGTAACCTGGATAAGAGCGGCGCGGTCAGCGAGCAGCGCCTCTGATGGCTGACTAGGGCGACGTACCCTTGGTCTCAAGGCCGTGCTTGCCGTTTGAGCATGCGACGATGTCGAGCGAGTTCGACTTCTTGTCGTACACCGGGTCGTAGGTGACCTGCTGGGTCTGGGTCGAGCTGCTGCTAGCAGGGACGCCGAGCGCGACAGTGACGAGAGAGAGGGCGGAGACGATGATGGTCAAGAATTGCATGGTTGACGGTGCAAATTTGGTGTACGTCGAGGAGGATGAAGTAGGAGCTGCACGAACTATAGGGACGAGACGCAATACGCCCCTCTTATACTGGCCGACCTACTGGCCCGCGACGGGTGGGAGGCCCCGGGGCCCGGGCGATTCAGGGAGTATGCATGCAGATGATGCATGTCTGCTGCTCGGTTCACGATCTCATCCGCGAGACGGTCAGGGGAAGCCGACTGGTGGTGGTCCGTTGGAGCTGCCGCGAATACGCTTTCCGATACATGCGACGCATGGTGAACCAACGCCAATGTTCCGCTCAAGACTCCAACGGGGCGAGCGATGTAGAAGTGTACGCACCGTTCGCTATCCACTCATACCTGAAGACGAGCTTGGCCGGTTTCTGTAGTACGAGTAGGAGAGGTAGCATTTCGTGAAAAATGTGTCCTCTGCCCGAGCTAGTAACAAGACAACATGGCTGGTCAGATGTTGCACGACTGAAGCAGTCCTCGAGAAGCGGAATGCACGGAGGCAGGCGTACCTGCAATGCTGAGCGGGGACCCCTCGCCGCGCAAGGCGGAAGTAACACCATGGCATGCTGGACGGAACCAAGACAGGTGACGTCGACGAGCCCGCACGTCAGCTGTGTCCAGCAGTCGATCGGTGGTGATCTGCCAGGCAAGACACAGCCATACACGCAAGGTACGGGGAGAAGGAACGATGGGGTAACCCAAGCTATGCATTGATGTCGAAGATGTACGCGAACCGTAGTCACAGCAAGGCGAACTAGTTGGAATGATGGTGAGCGGTGATTATACCGAAGCGATGTATGTAAAGGGGCATATTCAACAGAGATAAAGTCGTTAATTCGTTACATTCGTGAAGAAAAAGCAATGCAGACGCCCGCGGACCCCAACTTTACATTATCACGCACCACTTGCCCTTCCGGTGCTTGTCCTCGACGTCGCCGTCGATGGGGGTATTCGCAGGGGCCTCCAGCGCAGGCGTTAGGGGGGAGTCAGCAGGGTTCTTGGTGAACTCGCCCGAGGCGTGGTCCAACGAGGTTCGCCCTTCTTCCGGTGTCTTGACCGTGTTGCTGGAGAACCAGCCACCTGGGAAGTAGCGAGAAGACGTTGTGGATTCCAAACGTGCACGCGCACTGAGAGGAGGGGCATCTGCAGGCGCAGGGGATGCCTCTTCGATGCTGATCTGCGTATTCTCGTCGACGGGCGCGAGACGGGTGAGGCTAGGCCTGTCGCAGACATGTTGAGTATCATTGCAAAGGAGAACCTGACAAGAAACTCACTTGGCAGACATCTTCTTCTCCTCGTCCGACGTCGGGAACGGCGCGAGACTATTGCCGTTGGTGGCGGCCTCAGTTACTGTCTCTACGGCAGGCCCGACAGCCTTCTCGCTGCTGAGAGTGTCGTTGGTGGCAGGTTCCTCGGTAGCGACCGCAGGAATCTCCTCGGTCGCATCTGCACCGGCATCAGAAACGGAACCTTGCCTCGTAACGGAATACGAAGGGGTCCAAGGACGTGAAGGCGGCTGGTCGATCGCTGGAGCGCTGTCATCCTGCTGGGGACAATCAGTGTTAATACACAGACCGCCGCAAAGATGATCCAAAACTCACCTCGGAGACTGGCGCCGGAGTCTCGTCAATGCGGATCTCGGGTTGCTCAGCGGAAGCAAATTCAGGGACCGCGACTTCCTCCTGGACGGGAGGCGGCAGCTGCTCCAGTTCTTGAAGTTCCTTGTGCACCGAGCTGGGACTGTGGAGAGGGCTTCCGCCTTGCTGTGAGACGGAGTACGAAGGGGTCCAAGGGGACTTCGGCCTCTCGTCACCAGTGGGAACGGTGGGCGGCGTTGAGGGCTGAACATACTTAGCCTTGTCATACTACAGGATGAAGGTTTTGGACTTACCACGTCAGCTTCGTCAGCTACCTCCTCCGTGACGATAATGGGGGTCTCGGTGGCAGGCTCGGCATCCTCGACAGGAGCCGGAGAGACAGGCTCGTCAGCCGGGGCGGACTCCTCAGTAATAGTAGGCTCTTCGATAGCGACAGGCTCCGGCTCCGCCGCAGGAACAGAGGGCTCCTTGGGGGCAGGAGTCTCTACCGCTGCAGGCAGGGACTCGATTTCGGCAACGTCAGCGTCCGTCGCGGTTTCCTGAGGCGTGTGAAGAGGGCTGGAGCCCTGAGAGCTGACCGAGTACGAAGGGATCCAAGGAGACGACTTGGTTGCTTCTTCCGTGGGGGCCTCAGCAGCGGGAACATCTTCGGTCGTAGTAATGAGGACCTCCGGAGTAGACGCCTCGTCGACGACCTCTTCCTCAGCAGCGACGTCTGCGACAGACTCAGAGTACTCAGCCTCGGGCTCGTGCTCTTTGACTACCACAGGTTCAGCGACCGCCTCTACGGCTTGCTCTGGCTCCTCCGTAGCCTCGACGACGACCTCAGGAACAAGGTCCACGGGCGCAACTTCTTCTACAGCCGCTACCTCAGACTCCGCGCTAGAAATAGGTTCGACCTCTTCAATGAGCACCTCGAGAAGCTCAGCAGCCTCAACCTTGGGGGAATGGAGCGGACTCGCGCCCTGTGCGCTGACCGAGTACGACGGTACCCAGGACGGTGACGGCGAACGGTCAACATCTGCCTCGGGAACGGAAGGCTCGTCGGTCTCTTCGGATGGCTGAGAAAAACAACAAATATGAGTACAAGGAAGCCCGATGATGGAGGCGCATTTACCTCTGCCGTGACCTCGACGGTCGGCGTAGGAGCCCGCTCTTCCTCGGCGGAGGGCGGGAGCTGCTCGAGCTCGGCGATTTCTTCCTCTTCCTCGACGGCGTTGGAGCCGGGACCTTGAGTAGTGACGCTGTAGGAAGGCGTCCAAGGAGACTTCGGGCGGTCTTGGAGTGACGGGGACGGGCTCCTGGAAGCAGTAGTCTCTTCGGAGGGCTGCTCGTCGTGCATCTCGGGTTCGTCCTCAGGGGCGTCGATAGAGACCACAGGGATGCTAGTCTCTTCAACAGACGCCTCCTCTGCTAGGACTGCAACCTCGGCTTCCTGGGCAGGAGTCTCTTCCTCAGCATCAACCGTCTCCGGCACTACGAAATCTTCCTCGACAGCAGGTGCCTCCTCGACAGTGAGAGTCTCCTCGACAACTTCATCAGCTGCATCGGTGACTTCGGCTTCCTCCGCGATCGGAATTTCAGGCTCGACCTCCTCGACAGCGGGAGCCTCAGTAGCGACAAATACATCCGCAGCAACAGGGACGTCTGCCTCGACAGGAGCGGTAGTATCGACAGCCTCCTCAGCAATGACTGAGGGCTGCTCCGGCTCCGCGGCCTCCTCCACGACGGCGGTCTCAACAGGCGGGATGACCTCCTCGACAGCCGGCGTCTTCTCCACGGGAGCGTCCTCGGGGGTATCCGCCAAGGCGGGCTCTTCAGCTGCCGACTCGTCAACAGTAGGCACCGCTTCGCTCCCTTCGAGCGAACTCTCGACGGGAGCGGGGGTCGCCTCAACGGGGGCGGAGGTCTCCTCAACGGGGGAGGGAGTCTCTTCGACAACTGCGGGTGTCTCCACAACAGGTTCTTCGACAGCCACTGGAGTCTCGATAGGAGCGACCGCCTCTTCAACAGCAGCAGCGGTTCCTTCAGCAGCGGATGCCTTGGGCGTAGCGTCCACAGCCTCCTCGACAATGGGGACTTCCTCCACAGCGGGAGTCTCCTCCACGGCGGGTGCCTCTTCAACGACAACTGCCTCCTCGACGGCGACTACCTCAGGGGTGGCATCCACGATCTCCTCAGCAGCAGGTGTCTCTTCGACTACGGGGACGGCCTCCTCAACAACAGGCTCCTCCACGGGGGTAGCAGGTTCTTCGGTGCCAACGGGTTCTGTCTCCTGCGCCTCCTCCTCGGGCTCTACCGCCGCTTCGGCGGGGATGACTTCCTCTTCCTGGACTGCAGGCGTCTCCTCCACGTGAACGGGCACCTCGGCGGGCACGCTATCTGCGACGACTTCCACAGCAGGCTCCGCAGCTGACGAGGTCTCTTCCTCAACCTCTGCGACCTCCGCGACGGTCTCCTCGGTAGGCTCCTCAGCGGGTGTCTGTTCAGGCTCCGGAATCGCTTCCTCGACCTGCTCGATGGCGGGGACTTCCTCCGCGAAGACGGGCGGGGGGACGTCCACGGGCGTGAGGTTTGTCTCGATCTCGGTGGCGACCTCCTCCACAAGAGCAGCAGGCTCCTCGGGAGCAGACTCCTCGATAACGGATTCCTCGGGTACCGACCCCTCGGGAGCGGTCTCCTCGAGGGCGGGCTCCTCACGTGCGAACTCTTCGGCGACATGCTCCTCAAGTGCTGGATCCTCCGTTGCGGGGACTACAGAGACATCCTCCACAACGACGGCCTCTTCATCTGCACTGGGCTCGGATTCGGAAGCCGGCACGTCCTCCGCAAGGGTCTCCACAGCGGGAACAGGAACTTCTTCCTCCACATGAGTCTCCTCCACGACGGGCACGACGTCGGCTACTGTCTCTGCCTCAGGTTCAACATGCTCCTCAGCTGGCGTGTCCTCGACAGCAGCCACCTCGGGTATAATAGCCTCGGCCTCTTCCGCAGCCTCCCCGGCGAGTTCGGGCTTCTCTTCCACCACGGCAGGTTCGGGAGCAGCCTCGACCTCAGGTGCAAGGTCCGCCGCTTCAGTCACCGGCGCTTCGGCAAGTACAGAAGGCTCCCCTGGCTGGGACTCAGCAGGCGCGGCGACTTCCTCAGTTGCCTCTTCGGGGACCTCCTCGGTAGCGACGGCAGGCTCCGTAGGAGTGGGTTCTTCTGTCACGATCGCGGACTCTTCGGCAGCAGTCGCGTCAACGACCGCCTCGGTTGAGGGGACCTCTTCGGAAGGTGCGGGAGCGTCCTCCACTGCAGGGGCTTCTTCTACCTCAGTTACGTCCTCGACAGTAGTGGTCGGGACGGGCTCCGTGACGGCAGCGGGAGCCTCTTCAGCGGGAACAAGGGTATCTTCGAGGGCGGCGGGCGCATCCGCCTCTGGCGCAGCCTCCTCTTCGACCGGGGCATGTTCCTCAGTAGAAGCGGCAGGTTCGTCCGAGATCGTCGGCTCTTCGATGGCCGGGACATCTTCCACGACAACAGGCTCGCTGGCGGGAGCTTCCTCAGCAGGGGCCGCGACCTCTTCGGTGACCGTCTCAGTCTCCTCTGCGGGAGCGGGGGCATCCTCTGTGAAGGTGGCGGCATCTGCAGGAGTGGGAGTCTCCTCCAAAACCTCTTCGGGGGCAGCAACGACTATGGGGACCTCATCGGTGGCCTCGCTGGTCTCGTTCAGATAAGGCACTTCGGTAGCAGGCGCGGATGGCTCCTCGCTGGCTTCCACGATGGGGGCAGTGTGGTCTTCAGGCACAGCGTCGGTATCAGCGACAGGTTCGGTATCGTGTGCCTCGACCAGGGGAACGCTCTCCTCTGTGAAACGCCAGTTCAGCGTCTGTAACATTGAGTCATGAGAACAATGATTAGCCACATACCAACTACAGGACCAATGGGCTCGGCCTCCGCAGGAGCCACAACGCTCGGGGCTTTGTGCTCGTCGGCAGCGGCCTGAAAGGTAATGGAAGGTAGCGTACACGTCGATGAGCACACTGTGGTTGTCATAAAGAGTTATCACGCACCTCTGTGGCCTCCTCCTCTTTCGAGGCGCTGGTCTCGTCAATCGGGTCAGACGACGCGTCCTGCGTCGCTGCAGTCATATCCTCCGACGCGCTATCGTCATTGACTGCTGCATCAGCAGTCCCATTCTCAGCGAGAGAGACGGGAGCGTCGGTGGCAAACGCTTGCTTGCGGATCTCCTCGACAGCATGCGTGAGAGTTTGCTCGACGTCAGCGACGGACGGCGGCGCGTCCTCGGTGTCCTGCGTAATGGGTATGGCCCGCGCTGGCTCTTCGACAGCGACAGACATGTCGGGTGAGGGGTATGAGAAGGAGAAGGGAGAGATAGATAAGCACGGGTGGCTGTACGCTCGAGGGCGCAGCGAGTCGGAGTGTCGGGAAGCTAGAAGGAGAGGAGGAGCTCACGCGCCCTTCCTGAGGAGAGACGCACCAGATTTCGTCAATCGTCCTTTTCTCCAGGCGCCTATTTGTCCGGCCTTTGCCAGCTCTACGCGCTGTCCACGTGACCGTACCTCGCAGGTTCATCAATTACGCCGAACGCGCGGGTGTTCACGAAATGCCTGTATACGGTGCCAACATGGCGTGCTACGACACTACGTATCACCATTTACCCTTATAGTAGACTGTGTTAAACCTCACAATGTCCGTCCGTGCTCTCCGCTCATCGAACTATCATCCCAGGAGGGCGGCGCCGACCAGACCGAGAAGTCCAGCAAAGCCGATCGCGCCGACGGAGGTGTGCAAGCTCGCAGCGTTGCTGCTCGTGGCCGTGGCAGATGTCGTCGACGCGGAGGAGGCAGCGTGAGCCACGGTATCCGTAGTCGTCGCCGACGCCGAGGTCGCCGCGGTTGAGATCACCCTAGGAACACATATAAGCCATGTCGCTAATGTGTGCTCAAACGTGTTATCACTTACTTCTGAGCACCAGTAAGAGCAGATGCCGTCGTGGCAGTTTCAATGGACGCAGCAGAGGTATCCGAGTTCACGCCCGTGGTGGAGGCCATCGTCATGGCCGTGGTCCCAGAGCTTCCGACGTTGAGGCAGCTGTTTGTGATGTGAGCTAATGCACGACGACCTCCATGCATATACCAACCTGCTGTCAGGACCCTGCTGAACGGTTTGGATGTCAGAAAATGCTTGCTCGCCGGTGCTGTCCCTCAGCGAGCTCGAGCTGAGACTTTCCATCAGTAGTTGAACAACGTCTATGCAGAAGAACAGTCGCTACTTACAAGGCGGTGTCCGCAGGAAAGTCAACCAACCACGACATGGATTCACCGGACTGAGCGGGAAACTGCTTGAGCTGAGAAAGAGAGCATATATGAGCATAATGAGTTTTTCAACGACAGATTAACCAACCGGTGTAGCACCCGGCTGGTCGCCTGTATATGGAGCGTATATGAGCGTTGTGAGGATTAGTACCCCACCAATCACGTACCAGGTACGAGAGACAGGTAGTAGGGAGGAACACCCCCCTGCCACGTGAACTGTATGGGCTCTGTTGGCAAGAAGATTCAGACAATGATCGTATGTCATGTATCAATAACTTACCGCACTGAGTCGGGTTCATTCTAGTCATAAGTGTCCTGTTAGTAACGGTAACGGTCAACCTTTGAACGATGGTCTTACACCGTGTTGATCTTCGGCCCTTGTGCAAAAACCACCGGGGTCAGAGCAACAACGGCCACTGCAGAGATAAAAGAACGCATGGTGAGGATTATCGTGGAAAGTAAAGCTGGATGGTGCGGCAAGCGCGGGTATCGATGAGCGAGCGGAGGGGATGTAGGGGATGGGCTTGAGGTGGTGGGATGAGGAAGAGCGTCGTTGAGAGCGAGCTGGGGCTATTATCCAACATTGTGAAGAGTCGTCGAAGGTGCGGCGGAGAACGAAGCTTGACACCAGAGGAGCTGAGCGACATCTACAAACGGAACGTCACTTGCCTTTCTCGGAGCCTCGCATGATCACGACAGAACACCGCAGGGTCACTGCCTCTAAGTTACGGCCGCATCGGTGAATATTTCTCTACCTGCGAAGTGCCTCCGAGCGTCGAATCTCGCGGTGTGCTAGCTTGACGAGACCATCAGAAAGAGGATACAAGGTCATGCATATTAGCTATGCCCGCAGATATTGATAGATCAGACAACAAGGTAACATCATCACCGTAAAGCCAACGCTACATGAGATACACTTGCCACACCCACCGGTCGCCTGCAGACTACAATCCGATCCAGCTGCTCTGGCCGCCAGGATTGTGGAGCGCCGTCTGGCTGATCTTGACCAAGCTCACGCCCTCCCTTGTCTTATCCGAATGTTGAGGCGGCAACTCCAGGGTCAGCTGGGGAACGTCGAGCAGCGGACTCGACACGAATGTCGGAGTGGAGACGACCGGGCTGAGGAAGCTGCCGTGCTCCGCTGACGGGCTCATCGGGGACAGGGTATCTCGCCAGATAGGCGAGTGGACGGAGGAGCTCGGCACGGGTAGGAACGCCTCCGCGTACCACTCGTACCACACCTTGCGTACATCGGTCAGCCGCCATAGCGAGACCGTAAGCTCCGAGTCGGCGGGCAGGTATAATGGGTCCTACAGGGAAGAATAAGAACATGACGGCTGATCTACGTGCAGGTCCTCACCTTCAATGGGATAAACAGTGGGAACCAACTCAGCATATCCTTCGAGATCTGTGCCATGCGGTCCGGGTGTATACTCAGCCCAACGTGGCCATAAAGGACGGCCTCGAAGTACCCCGCGAAGCCATGCAGCACTCCCGCGTTCGGTATATGGAAAGTAAGCTTGGCAGAGCGTGTGTTGTGGCTGTTCGTCAACGGAAGCCCTAGATTATGCGCCGTCAACGAACGCGCACCACGGATAGGAGGATGCCCGAGAGGAGCGCACCTTGTTCCGTCAGCGCAGCGTCTTTCCTCGGGTGCTCGAAATCCCAGCATTCCTGTATCTGCGGACCGCAAGTTCCGCTGATCCCACCTCCGTTGTCACTCAGGATGTTGATCGCATGGAGCATGACGACGTAGGGTGTCTCCAACGACTTGGGGTCCTTCGTCGCTCTTGTTTCGTTGTAGAGCTTGGAGGAGGATAGTGGCGCGATGTATGCGGTGTAGGACGAGGGTATGGAGATCCCGTCCGCTGATCATATGTTAGGGGTCACCAAGCTAGCTGGAAATGAGACGGGAGAATCCTCACGTTTAAGGAACCGCGAAGCACCGTCCAGACACTCCGGGCTGAGCTCGTTGTCTCCAAAGGAGCCCAACAGCTCGCTGATCAGGATGTCTACCTTCTCAGGGACCTCGAGGGTCCGCATATCCCCAAACAGGAGCTTGACCTTTGCGTCGCCCCATTCTTCACGATGGCGTTCCTGGAGGCTAGGTACTAATCACATCAGGACAGGCTCGGTCGGAGCATGGCGTGCATGCACACTCACGTTACGTAGGCATTCGGGTTCTTCTCCACTGCATATACGAAAGCCTCGCGTTTCGATCGCTCGATCGCTTTCAGGGCCCGTGCGACGAGGGGCCCACGGCCGGCACCGGCCACGCATAGGGTCCTACCCCATGTCCGGGTTAGCGAGAACCCGCATTCGGGTGCAACCAGTACATACACTTTTCCGGGAGTGGGCCATTCCGACAATGCAAAGAATATTGCCTGTGGATGCCTCGCGTGAGGAGTGATCAGATGGTGCGGAACATTGACTTACCTCCTCGTAATTACGATATTTTACGGGATCTTGCTCGAAGGTTTGGTACGTGATACTTTGCAGGTTATCCATGAGCGGCTAGCACGCATCCTGTCAGTCTCCATAATTCTGGAGCAACGCATCTAGATGCTTCTTACCTGCAATGGTGCTTGCAGGTAATCTTGGTACCCCAGAGCGAAATTTTCGACAGTCCCCGCCGTCTGTGCTGCCTTCACTGCGGGACTGGTTTTCTCTAGGTGTCGCACGTACTGGGCGTACGCTGGCTCGCCTCCACGGGTGTGCTTTTTCGCCCTTGTCCCAGAAAGAATTATGTTGGGTTGGAGCTAAATTCGGAAATCAATACCGCCGCTACGTTTCGTCGCGTGTATCTATACCTTCACGATGTCCCGAATGAAGGACTGCGATCCTTTCGTCAGTACGGGGTATCCCTTCGCGTTGGCGATGAACGCAGATGCGGGTAGCCATATGTGCCTCACGGGCTCCGCCAACCACTGATCAAGAACAGAGGACGATAGTGGCAGCGGCGGCGTAAGGTCGAGCGCTATTCCACCCCCTCAGCAACACATTATGTGCCAACATCCCCAACGGGCGTACGCACCTAACGTAAGACGCGGGTTGTACCCACAAATCGTCCGGATGGTGTCCCACATCTCCCACGTCGTCATGTTCGATTCTGGGGGTGTGCCCCCAGTCGCGGAAGAGGGCGGCGCGGACTCTACTGGTGACGGAGAGCGCGACGGGCCAGGGAGCACAGTGGCCGGATCGTAGATGGGGATCCGCACAGAGAGCTCCATGTAGGGAATGCTGGCCAAACACGCGTTGATTGCCCGTGCGTATGAGCCGACTTGGGTGCGGTTGCTCGGCGGAGGGAGGATTGCGCATTGCGCGTTCAGATACGACGCGAACGCTAGTTCTTGTTGCAGAGCCTAACGCAGAAAGTGATGGTGCCGTTGTATAATTGCACAGCAAGTTCGAGATTTGAGGAGGCGGAGAAGGTCAGAGGCTGATTGCTCGATACCCAGTGCGCGCACTCACAATTTCGGCATCATGGCGCACCCAGTCGTCCGACGTGTCGAGCTCCAACCAATCCGAGATCAGCGGGATCAGATTTTCAGCCTCCTCTAACCCGATGATACAATATGAGAAGGAGTGGGGCGAACGGGCACGGAAGCAAAAGGCACTTACCGAGGCGCGAGATCGTGACCTCGTCGCGGAAGAACGCAGGCTTGGACCTCCATGCCTCCGCGCGCTGCTCAATCACCAGTTTGTCGGGCGACTCCTCCGGATCGAGGATACAAAGCTCCGTCCACCGCGCCTTCCATTTTTCGTTCGTGAGCGGGACGCAGACCGCGTCGTACCCCGCCGTACGGGCGTCGGATGTTGCGCGAAGTACCGGTGTATCTTCGCCTAGATCATCGCGTTGAGATAGTTCCACGATATCTTCCAAAGCATAGTGGCTAGAGAAAGCAGGCATCTCGTGAGAGAACGCAATCCTAGAGCACGGATGAGGTACAGCGGCGATAGTGCACGATCCAATTCCTGGGACCTGTCTGGCCCAGCGTCAGCGGCGAAAAGAATCTTATCACCGAGATAGACGCTCGACTCGATCGTGCTTGAAGTGATCGACGGTTACTCGGGCCTGAGGCGGTTGTACGAGAACCACCAGCGCGAGCTCGAGGAATCCGTCTCTGGGATATCGGCGGTCGCCCTATGAGAGTGCATGAGTTCCAGGCCTTTCAAAGGCGGCACATATCGTACATTCGAGCATGCTGCCATGTATGATTCATCTATGATCTCGATCGGGATACCCTTCAACTACCCTCCGTCCTCGGCCGCTTTACATCATCACCGTCTCGCTCTGCTCTTCCCGGTGCGCCTTCTGTGCTCATCCCAAAGCCAGTCACCACGCCATCGAGGACCGCCCTGCTCACTATCTCCCTCAACTCCTCGTCCGACGCCTCCCGTCCCTCCGCTTCGGCACGCTGCATGACCACTTGCACCGATTGGAGCAGTGAAGACGTCAGGTCTTCCGAAGCAGCGTTCTGCGCATGCTGAGAAGGCTGTTCAAGCATCTCGACGGAGGTTGCTCCATCGCCGCCGATAGCTGCCGTCTCCAAGCCTTCTAGATATGCCGCGACTGCGGGGAAGTCTTCCTCAAGCTGTTGTGCGGGCTGCGGTATGGATGAATCACTGAGTACTCGGCACAGAATCAAGGGTCTCGCGCACAGAAATACCCTCGTCGTTCTGACGGTTGATGGTCGCGCCGTGCTCTACTAGGAAGCGGGCCGTTTCGACATTCTCGACCACATACAGCGGTGTATCTCCGTCGTTATCGGTGACATTGACATCTCCGCCTGTGCATCGCCTATTAGGCAGTGTCCTATGGTTTATGACAGTGACGTACCGCGGGAAATGAGGTACTCTAGGACATTCAGATGCCCGTAGGAAGCGGCTGCGTGCCTGCGGCAGACTATGAGCGAACACGCCTAGGCTGCATACTCGGGAGCGGTACATCGGCGTGTATGTGTTCGGATCAGGGACGTTCGGAGACATCGCTATACGGTCGTGGTTAACGGGCTGAGCGGACCTGTACGGCGCGATCTCACAAACAGTGTACTTCGATCAGTTCCTGCATGATCGCACTGGGTCAGATCGTTGCGGTTACGAGGAGAGTCGTAGTTGTACCCTGACGCGGTCTAGGTCGCCATCTCCCGCTGCAACCCATATGTTCTTTTCGTGTTGCACGGTCGTCGGGACAGGCATGGTGGAGTGGCAGAAGGAAAGTTGCCGTGCCGAAGCGCCGGCCGGGAGGACGATCGAATTCGGGGCCCCACGTGGTGCACCGGATTAGGCTTTCACTAGCAGGTCCTGCGGCTACTTACTTTCAAAGGGGCTACCTGGATGTGTTCACCGCGGATGGTTGCTTCTGTACAAGATCAAGCAGGGATGATGCATGATGCTGTAGTTCCGCTCATGCTCGACCTCATTGGCGCATGTCAGTTGGACAGGATCAGCCACAATGTCGCTTACAACAAGCTGGGCGCCTCGAAAACACATCTCCGCCGGTGTTACATGAGCTTGGCATTAAGACATATTGGGTCTCGCGACGTTCAAGGCGGGGTTGCATCTGTCTGGAGAGGTTCTCAATTTGCGCCACAGGTCCGGCTGTCAGATGAAGGCCGAGTACATGCGTTTTCCTGTCTTTACATGCCTGTGCGACATAAACGGGTCGGACTTCACAGCGCAGTGACAGCGAGTCTCGCATATGTGGGGATGCATCCGAGCACGCACTGGCTCAGCATGAAAACACCCGCCTTGCGACTGTTTGTTGCACCATGCGAGGTGATGGGCCACCACTTGCTCCGGTACAAAAACGCCGACCAATGGATGTGCCGTGTGATATGCATCAGCTCCGCTGTCCGGCTCTGCGGCTACATTGCCCTCCGCCACACATAGGTCTGCCGCAACGGAGCGTATATGGTGTAGCACTGCATGTCGAGGTCGGCGTCCAGAAATGCATTGACATTCTTACTGGCGACGCGCTCATGATGGAATCTAGAGAAGCGGATCTGCGATCGGAGACTGGATCTTCGAATCCGCGCCGACTAGCGCCCCGGAGGCGGGGGACAGATTACGTCGGCGATTTATATGCGGTCATTTTCCCAGATCTGCGGTGGACGCTGTGCTCAACATTTCATAGTTTGCGCTGCGGTGCTGGCGCCTCGGGGTGGTGGAGGACGGGAGTGGCATGCTGGGCACGCGAGGCCGGGTGCGGGTGCAGCGCGGGTCGGGGAGGAGGAGACGGGACGGCGGACGCGCGTTCTGGATCTGCGTAATTGAGATCAAATTCGGGGGTGGGGTCTAACCGAATAAGTGCGCGTCCGAGTCGGGGCACGCCCTGATGGCGGCCGTGGCTGGGTGGGCCGACGGTGACTCGGCGGGTGCGCTGGCAGGCAGCGTGCGCGGGCGGGGGGCGGGGCGGGGAGCAGGGGACGGAGAGTCGAGCAGGACCGGATGGGGAATGTGGTTGTGCTGCGAGATAGGCTTTGTGATCGAATCGAGAGAGGACGCGTGCCGAGCGATATGCGACTTTGAGGTTGAGCGTCTCGGGCGGTGTTGAACCTTGTCCATCCCAGGCCCAGCTGAAGCAGCGGCAGCTGGCGGAATCCGTCCGGGCGCCCCTGTCTGTCGCACCCCTCCTGTGCTGAGTTGGAACCGCGTCCGCCCACGTCCTCCAGCCGTCCGCTCCTTAACCTCGATCCATCAGGATCAGCTGCGTCCCGCCTCGTTCCTCCGTCTACCTTACGCCTTTCTTAACACCTCCTGCCTCTGTATCTTACACGCACCTAGTCTTACCTTACCTGTCTGCCATGAGTTTTATGGCCTCCACCCACAGAGGCTACGACTCTCTTTCCCACCCCGACCTCGCCCAGCTCCCCTCGATCCATCCCGCCCACCCGTCCCGCGTTCCCATGCACCCGCTCTCGTCCTACGACAATCTCCCGCCCCACGCGCTCCCTCAGCTCCCCTCGGGCTCTATGGGGCCACACCCCGCGCAACCGTCCCAGCTCTCCGATCGTTCGACCATCGGCTTGCCGAAAGTGGGGGAGACTAGATGCTGTGAGTCTTGCCCCGTTCGTCCCAGCGATCGTCAATCGATCGAACACTACCTCCGAGGCCTATTCCGTCCGGATACTTACCCTCCGTGATCGTACAGATTGGACCCTGCTCACCTCCGACTTGGTCTTCCTTTATCTTGATCCCGTTCTTGCCAGCCATCTAGGCGAGCAAGCCCATCTCCTTGTCGGGAGGTCATTACTCGACTACGTCCACCCCGATGAGAAGGCGTCAGCCAAGGTCGATCTCGGCGCAGTATTGGAGAGCAGGACTTTGCATGGAAGCGTGACTCGGTGAGTGGCATCCTTTGTCATAGCATATATCCGTGGTTATAACGGTATATCGCGTTAGCGTCCGCTATTCGCGACTTTCGAGGGTCCGGCGATTGCTGGGGTACACCGGACCAGCTCCAGAATGGTCGGAGGCGGACAAAATCGCTGTGGACGCAAACTACATGGCAGTGGATATCGTCATCAATTACGCGGCCGACGGTTTGGTGTTATGTTTCCATCACGCAGTCGTGGACCTTACACCACGCGACAACGACGAGCACAACAAAACGGGGTGGACGAATTGGTGTGGAACGCCCAATTTCAACATGGAACAGGTACAGATTCTATACCACCAGCTGCAGTCAGCCCTCCCCCAGCCGCCTACCGTCAGCCGCGTGTTTCAAATTCTCCTGAACCAGCCCACGCGACCCTTGTGTCTAAGCTGGCCCGTCGAGCGCCCCGGAGAACCCACGTCTAAAGACTTCGCCCGGCTGGCTGAAGACGTACACATCAGCAGCACCGGAACCGACGCGAAGACCAGCTGCACCAGACGGTACAAGGCCTGTCAGATCATGGATTTCGGGATTGGCGATAAGCAGGAGGTGGAAAGCATATTTATACCTCATGGTTCGCGCCCTTTCTCCTGCCTCGCGCCGACACCGCCTAACGCGCTATACGGTGCTTTGCCGCAGGTGCCATTATTTTCGCCTGTCACAAGATCAGCTCTTACCCCCGCGGTAACGTCGCCGGTGGCAGTGGCATGCAGCACCTCGGGTACCATTCCAATAACTACGCCACCCAGGGCGCTCCGTACTACGACCCGCAGACTCAAAACCTGCCTTCTTCCCACATGCCCTCCGTTCCTCCTTACAACTACAGTCCCCAACCACAACAACCCATGTCGTCGTCGTACCCTCCCAACACCTGGGTCAACGTGGAGCAGGCAGACCCTCAGAACCAATACCCGCAGTGGGCCCCGAGCTCTTTGCCTAACGGTGCCCCGGTCAGCAGTATGCGCTCATCGTCGTACTCGGCGCCGCAACCGCCCACCCCAACACAGCACCATTGGTCCTCTCAACCTCCGTCGTACCTCGAGAACGGGTCACCTGTGTCCCCGTCCATCGGCCCGTCGGCGCCTAGTCCAAGCACCCTGCAGTTCCCGGCATCCGCTCAGCCGGATCACGAGGAGCAGCCTCCGTCGCCGCCGACTGATCTAGTTCCTCCGCCTCGAGCAGGGCGACGGGGGAGCAAGGAGCAGTACACGAGCGGCGGGCGCAGTGCAGGGAACCCTCCCGTCGGGGTGACGAAGTGCGCGAGCTGCAAGGCCACGCACAGCCCGGAATGGAGGAAGGGTCCGAGCGGGAAGAAGGACCTTTGCAACGCGTAAGTTGCACACGTTTCCGTTGTCATGCCTGCGATTGATCGCTGACGTCTGACTTCTCGTGGGTTAGATGTGGCCTGCGCTTTGCGAGGTCGCGCGCAAAGAAGGAGGGGGGCAACCAACGGCGCCGCAAGGAACGCGCGATGAGCACGTTGTCTGTGAAGCCCGAGCCGTCACCGTCAGCGTCTCCAGTTAGCGCCTCATATCCGACCATGCGGCGCGGCAGCTACTTCGAGGATGGCGCGTTCCTGTCGACTTCCCCCGCAGGGTCAGGATCCGGGAACGACAGCTTCTCGCACAACGGCACGTTCGAGAGCATGGCCACGCCTTCTCCCTCCCCCCCTTCCGGCGGCATGCACTACGTCTCAGGGCAGAACGTGAACTACAACTCCCCGATGCAGGCGGAGAGACAGCAGAACTACGGCTCGCAGTTCTACTCTCTGCCTCCGTCGCAGCAAGCCATGCATCAACAAGGCATGCAGCATCTCGGGGGGAACGGGCAGCCCTCAGGCCCGCCCTCGCGCCTGGAGCCTATCGTGCCGTTCCCCAATCGCCTGGAGCCGCTCATGTCGCCATCGTCGCCCACCATGAACTCCCCAATGGGCGCGGGTCTGTCGGCGTCTTACGAACGCGATAAGCGGCACGAACGGGAGCAGCACGAGCAGCTGATGATGTCGCAGCAGCTGGGCCCGGAGCACTCGTACCGCATGCAGAAGCCGCCGAGCTACTTGGGGCGCGACGCTTCCTTCTGAATCCGAAACGCGCAGGAGCGAGCAGCAGCACCCCACGCCGCATGGCTCCCCGTCTCCTCGCATGTCCGCGCGCGCCTGCGCACGCAGGAGCCCTCGCCCCCCGCACGACGTCCAATCACGATTCCGCGTTATGAGTATGATGGTATGGGACATCACGCACTACATGAGCCGCCCGCAGTGTATCTTCGCATGCGGCGCACGTCCGCGCCTCCGGCGTGGTGCGCGCCGTCGGTCTTTCGCCTTTGTCGGTATTTATCCTCTGTATTCTCCTCCGCCCGACTCCTAGCCAGCCAGTAATCATCTTGCACCCCCCGGAAGCCTACAATTCCCTAGTTCGCATGGTCTGTTCGTGTACTGTAATAATCGGCGCCTCCAATGGCAGATGTTGTCTCCCTCGCCGCCTGTATGGAATTAAGTTATCGAATTGGCACGACCGAGGCCGAGGGCGCTACGCGCACCTGCTCGAGAGGGAGCGCCGCACCGATGCGGATGCCGCCGATACCGACGGATCGAGGGAGATCTTGTTGGTCCAGCTGGGCCCGCGCCCTTCCTCCCCGGGTTACGGCATGGGGGCGGTAGTGGGCCCTGTGGCTGCAGATGGATAGGCACCGCGACGGTGGACTGGGAGGGCTCGGCGACAGGAAGAGGGAAGCCGGCTCTTATTCTTGGACGCGCTGCTCCGAGCTCGGGCGCGATCAAGATCCAGCGTGCAGCCGAGTGTGCGTGCGGGGAAGCCGACGCCAGCTGTCTGCCAATGCCAGGGCCATATCCATATCCATGCGTCGCCGGGCAGGAACGTGCAGCGTGCGCACGCGTGCTGGCCAGGGACACGGCGGGAGAAGGCGCTGGTGGGTGGCCGCTGGCCAGTCAGCGGGAGGTATATAAAGGTCGTGGTGCGCACTGCACCCGGACGCTGGCTTCTTGCATGATATCGGCCCCACCCTCGGGGAGCGCGCCGGGGAGAGGCGCGCCGCCGGAAGCGCGTGGGGCGCGTCACCGCGACGCGTGTATAGGGCGTCACGTGTATGGCGCGCCGGTGGCGTCAGGGCCTGGCGCTCGCAGCTCATCTGGGCCTTTGACCATCACCACAACCTGACTGGGTCTTGTGATCACCTACTGCTGCGTCTCGGTATCCTCTGTGCAACCTGTCTGCCTAATGGCATCCTTTGATATCCCCGAGAAGACTGTCTCCAGCGAACCAGCCTCTGTGGCCTCTGAGGCGACCGCGGCGGATGCTGTGGCTGCTGCTGCGCCGGAAGAGTCACAAAGCGAGGGTGCGGTCGCGCCAGCTCCAGTACGGTGCGTTCACCACACACAAGGAGCCAAATATACGCTCTCAGCACGATGGTACTTTCCAGAGAGAAGCACACGCGGGTCCAAGTGATCAAGCATCCCGCAGATGCGGAGGGTTCTAGCGGCGAAGAGGACGACAAGGAACCCGATGAGCCTGAGATAGAGGACTCTCAGATACTGGAGGATCTTCCAAACGAGACAGAGGTGCGCTCGCTGATTCTGGCTGCTGCATGCCAAACCTTAGCGAGTTGCGTTGCAGGATATCGAGCTCATACACTCGCGTCTGAGCTCCAACACTATCAGCAAGCTGGGTCTGCAGCGATTCGGCGGCCACTTGAAGCGGCTGTGTCTCCGCCAGAACTTCATCACGCACGTAGACCCGGAGGTGTTTGGTGCGCTCAAGAAACTCGAGGACCTGGACTTCTACGACAACAAGATCAAGCACGTCGGAGCTGCACTGAATAACATGAGCGATCTAGTGTGAGCTCCTTGTCTATCCCAAGATGTCTTCCACAACGGATCTCATCGCCGCTATTCATAGAACTCTGGATCTGTCGTTCAACATGCTCAAACATATACCTGAGGAGTTCGAGACACATCTGAAGGCGTTGAAGACAATATTCTTCGTGCAGAACAAGATATCGCACATCGCGAATCTTGCGGGTCTTAGCGCGACGCTGCGGAGCCTGGAGCTAGGTGGGAATCGCATCCGGGTAAGTTGTTCAATTTCAAGATCATTTATGTGCTGCTGAACAATACTCGCCAGAAAATCGAGGGTCTGGATGCGCTTGTGAATCTGGAAGAACTATGGCTGGGGAAGAACAAAATCACGCAACTGGAGGTGCGGCCTCGCGTGGAATTAAGTCGCGCTTACGTGCTAACGACTCTCCAGGGTCTCGAGGAGCTCAAGAAGCTGAAGATACTATCTATTCAGTCTAATCGTATAACGAAGCTCGAGGGCTTGGGCGGCCTGGAGAATCTAGAGGAGCTGTACATCAGTCACAATGGTATTCTGAAGCTAGAAGGGCTCGACAAGAACGTGAGTGTCGCGGGTAGATGTTTGCGCGCCCGCTAATCGTACTTTAGCCCAAACTGCGCACGCTGGATGCCGGCAACAACTTCATCGAGACATTGGAGAATGTCTCACACTTGACGAGCCTGGAAGAGCTATGGGTACGCTCATCGCATGCTTACCGTCTAGTATACATTCTGAGGCTTGTGGGGTTGTAGATCAACGACAACAAAATCGGCAGCTTGAAGGATGTCGAGCCGCAGCTCAAGCACATCACCACCTTGGAGACGATCTACCTTGAAGGTAACCCCGTCCAGTCAGCGGAGGGCGCACACTACCGGAGGAAGGTCATTCTAGCACTGCCGCAGATTTCGCAGCTCGACGCGACGTATGTACCCCCATCGTTTGCGCGTTCATTATACTCACGTCATTATTCAGGTATGTGAAGCGATCATAGACTACGCCGCGCACACTTGCATAAGTACCGAGCGGTGGGCGAGCCCCCGCCCTGTTCCTTGTACCACATACCCCCACAACCCCATGTACCATCAGATCTCTCCGGACCCGCCGATCGAATGCCCACACCGATCGCGCCCCAGCCAATCTTCACGTTCAATCTTGGGCGATGATGCCCGCAGCGCGGAACGATCGCGCGGGCCCACGAATCATGATGCACGATCGCCGGTCGGGGGGCTGGGATGCGCCCCGAGGCGAAGGCCGGGGGCGCAACTGCTTAATGCTGCGCCAGCGCGCACAGCGAGGGAGCTGGAGTGCGCGATATGCCTTTTGGCGGGCTGGGGACTGGGCACCCGGCCAGGGCGGCATGGCGTGGTCGCCCGGATCTTTCCCTTAGTGCGGCCTTGTGCGACTGGAGGTGGCAGGATGACGCAGAGAGAGAGCGTCAGCGCTCGGCTGAGCGAAGCGTTGTTCTTGTTCAGGGCCCTTGGCGTGGGGGTTTTCCTGCTTCGCATGCGGGGAAAGTAATACTTTGAGGAGGACGAGAGCGATCTGCAGCAGTCTGCAGCCGCCTGAGCAAAGAGGCACTTGAACGTAAAGCCGAGTTTGAATGCAGAAGCGGCATAAGACGCGCGCGTTGTTTGCTCGTGTTATGCAGCAGCCTCATCCGACGGGCGCTAGCTACTACTCAGCTTGCCCCACGTGAGCGCGTAATAGCCGGAGAGATCTCCTGCCATTATCCCTCTGAAGCCTGCTTTCCCCACACCAGCCTCTGCGCACAGGGTCTCTCGCTCTAGACCGTTTGCCCACCATGCCGCCGGTCGATAAAGCTAAGGCTGCAGGGATCAGCGCGAGCTCGTTCTTCGACCTCAAGGCAGAGCTGTCCAAGAAGGAGGCGGAGTTCTCCAAAAACAAGGCAGCGGGGAAGGCTAACGCCGTCGTGGGTGGGGTCAAGCGGGATAACAAGGTACGCATATCATGGTGAGTACCGTCGTTCGGTGTGCCTCACTGTCTTCTCCTGCTACAGAAGCTATCGCAATGGGCGAAAGCGAACGCCGGAGTGCAGGCCCGCGCCACGCGGGATATCGACCTCGGGGAAATCAGCAAGCCGACTATGGAGAGCGCACGCGCGATACTGGAGCGCAAGGCGAAGGTGTACGACAAGTTGCGGAAGGGGAAGAGCGGCGGCCTCGACGATAAGCAGTACGACGCGCTGCTGGTCGACGTGAGTACGGGCCTCGTGGTATATAGGCTGGTCGTGCTAACGCTGTGCGATGGTTAGTTCGAGCAAAAGGGCATCGATCCTTATTTTGAGTCAGACAGCGATGATGAGGACGAATCCGCGACTGTACCGGTGGGGCCTCAAGACGATGAAGTGCGCACTTTCACATGTATATGCTGGAAAGAACGACCTAACATAGCTCATGCCATGCGTAGAACGATCCTATCGTGGAGTATGAAGACGAGTTTGGTCGAGCGCGCACAGGACGACGCTCCGAAATTCCTCGACATCTACTACCACAAACAGACAAGGAGAAGGAAGAGGATTTCGAGTGCGTACAATCTGAGCTTTCCTTTGAGACATCATACTAACGTTAGTCTTCACGCAGCCCCTACGTGATCTGTGAGTGCTTCGAGTGTTGTCTCTTCTACCCCAGCATCCTAACGCCCTTTAGACAACCCTGTGAACCATTTCCCAACATACGAGCCCTCCCAAGAACGCGTTGAGCAGATCCGTGCCGAATACGCCGAGGAGAACAACCCGCTCAACGTCCACTACGACGCTTCGGCCGAGGTCCGCGCCAAGGGCGCCGGTTTCTATCAGTTCTCGGGCGACGAAGAAACCCGCAAGCGGCAGATGGAGGACTCCCGTAAGATACGCGAGGAGACAACACGCAACCGGGCGGAGCTAGGCGCGGTAGATGTGCGCCCTGGGGATGTAGAGGGTATGCATCCCAGTGAGGAGGCGAGTACCGCGACGACGAAGAGTCGCGCGATGGAGAAGAGGAAGCGCGAGCTGGAGGAGCGGAGAAGGCTGCTGGAGGCGAAGAGGAGGAAGGTGGGCGGGAAGGAGGACCCGGTCGCGGCGAAGCTGCCACCTCCACCAAAAAGCGAAGGGGCTACGCCCGCAGCGGCCAGCGTCCCCACGTCAGACCCCTTCGCTGCTTTGGAGGCTCTGTCGGGCAACACGAAAGGGAAGAGCAAGATGGTGGAGCCCGCGTTCAATGCTGCAGATGACTTCCTGGCGCAACTAGAACAGGACATCATGAAGGGGAAGGCTTCATGACATTGGTAGGCCTCTTGTTACGCACGCTTTGCTTATATTCACATTTTAAAGTTGGTTGCCTTTCTGGCCTCTTCTACAAGACGCTCCGGACATATCAAGCTATACCGCCCTCCACTCTGCGCGTACCTAACGTGTATCTCGCCCCTCTTCTCCCACCGATCCTTCACATCCTCTCGTCCTGCGAGTACATCAAACATGAACGCCTTCGTCGACAGGAGAACCTCCTGTGCGCCGCCCCCTGCTGTCTTGTGCCCGCAGCCGATCCTTACCGTCGACGCCTTCCCCGAACCCTCCACCAACCGTATGAGGTTGTCGACAGTATCCAACCACTCCACGATGCTGCCCTCGTTGGGGAAGATGATCGGCGCCCACTCATAAAGTGTGTCTCCGACGTACAGCATGCCCTCTTCCTCGTCCCACAATGCCAGCTCGTCAGGCGTGTGTCCCGGGGTGTGCAGGAGCTCGACGCCGAGAGGGTGGCCGCCGGCGGATGAGATTGGAGCCCGGTGCGGCAGAAGGATGGGTGTATACGAGGGCGTTTGGATCCTGAGGTTTGCGCACAATGAGTGCTCCGGAAGCACGTTCGGCGCGAGGAAGGCAGGGTCGTTCCCCGATGCGATGATCGTCGAGTCTCCCGCGAACTGCTCAACGCCCACTGCACAGACCACAGGCTCAGCCCTCTATGCTCGCCGCCCCAGTCAAATATCAAGCGACGTACGGATGTGATCGTAGTGGCAATGGCTCAGCACCACGACATACGCCAGCTCCCCGCCCGCGTTCAGCGCGCGCCCGCTGTTATCCGCCACTGGAGCCCGCTCGAGGAAGTCGCGCAGACGCGGGAAGGACGCGTCCGGGGCGCGCGTCGCGCCGCCGCACCCGGTGTCGAGCAGGAGGAGCGTGCGCGCGACGGGGATAAGCTTGGCGTAGATGAAGGGGTGCTCGTCGTAGATGTCGTCGACCTCGGTGATCAGGAAGGTCGTGCGCGTGAGGCGGCGCGCGGTGAACGCGGGCTGGCCGTGCGAGAGGGGGCTGGCTGCAGCTGGGGCGTTGGTGTGGGGTGTGGGTGGATCGAGGCGGCACATGCTTTGGTTGTTGCGTTCTGTCGCGGTATTGTTTTGTGTATGTTGGCCGGCAGTAGGGACAGAGCTAGCAGACGCGAAGAGAGCGATAAGGGCCCTGCGACCGCCAGTACATCTCGGTTCACTCCACGATTCGTTCCCATCCACCATGCCCCACGCGCTATGCATTGCTTTCTAGCCTCCCCGTGTATGCCAGGATCTCTCATACACCCCGGGCCCACGCTATATCACGGTCCATCGTGTAACGTACACCCGCCCACGATCTAAATCACCAGCCATCCAGCATATGATCGACAGTGTGGATCACCCCCCAGAGACAGGACATATCACCGCGACCTCCTCCCCGCCCTTGAGAACGACGCGCGCGGGGTCCTCAACCATCTCCTCGTCGACCGCCCACTGGCTCTGCGCGAGCACCTCACCAAGGCGCGTCCCCGGGTGTCGCGCCGCGAGCACGTCCGCGAGCGCACTAAGCGGGAGGCCTTCTAGCGATGCTGCCGGTCCTGCGGTCAATTCACGCTGGAGAGAAGGCGTCGTGCGACTCAAATGCAGTACGCACACGATGCCGGATCGGGGACGGGGAGGGGGACTCGCTCGGAGGTGAGCCCCGTCTCGGTGGACGCTGCGGCGAAGTAGAGCACGGTGATCGTGGGTGTGCTACTTGTCGAGGACGGGTTTGTGGACATCGCTCGCTACCTGGATATCCGTGTGGTGGAGGAGATGGAGAGAGAACGATTCGAGTCAGCACGGTTCTCTGGACTCGAGCTCAGACGTGCACACTGCCATGAATATACAAGGATCGGCGCACACTCAGCCCGAAGCACCCCGTGGGGCGCGCGAGATACGGGTAGGGCTGGTCTCCCTTCCCAAACGAACGCTGCACCGTAACATACAAGCAACATGGTGTCATAGGGTCGTAAGACGGTCCCCCATCGACAATTTGAAGCAATCTATGGCTGTACATAGTGTACAGTGTACACGGGCAAGTATCCCCATTTCATCCCGAGCGTTGCGTAACACGACCTGCTACACAGTCCAGGCACCTGTTATATCGGCGCGCACCGTCTGCTCAAGTTGGGGTGACTGGGGCAAGCGACTAGCGAGCGGCCTGAGCTCCATCGTCCACCAGATTGGCTTCGTCGTCCTTACGGTTACGACTGGCTCCTCTGGAAGTAGGTGGTTCGAAGTCGATACCATACCGTCAAAGGATGATGGGCGTTCCGCTGCAGGAGGGGGTTACACGATATGCAAGAATGTAGCGGTAGATAAGACGCACTGAGGTTCCACCGGAGGCCTGTGGTAGTGAGAATAGTCGAGTCTATCCCCACTGGTAAGAGACCGCAAGTGGGTCCGAACAGCTCGTGATCGACATGAATGCGATGCTCTCCCTGAGTAGTTACATGATCAACGAAGAGATGAGATGTAAACACAGAGTGAACGTACTGTGTCGAGCAGCCAGGCTACATTGTCATCCGTGATCACGAAGGTGCGTCTCCGACTTTTACGGAGCTTGTGCACAAGCGAGAGGGTATGCACCGTCTGATCCAGCCGACCACTGAGTCCGCCGAGGAGGACTATCGTGTTTTGCTGGGTAGCGTGAGCGGTACTGTGCGAGCGGTGGTATTGGCACTTTGGTACCTCGACATGCCGTTCTGTCTTCTCGTCCTCGACCAGGGCGCCGATGCACTTCATGAGGTCGGTCGAGTCCTGGTCCTCGTCGCGCACGATGCGCACACCCTGGGAGGCGTAGTATGCGCGCACATCGTCCCGGATGGAGTCGAGATCGCCCTTGATGAGATCGGGGGTGTATCTGCACGACACGGGGCGCGGTGAGGACGCGAGCGCGGTGAGAGAGGAGTGGGGTTACGTACGAGCGCGAACGCACGACTCACAGGTGTCGCTTATCCTTGCCATCTTGCGATATGAGGAGGTCGTGGAGGCGGTTCGCGCCGCCGTCGGCACAGGCGTGCCATCTGGAAGCGTGCCAGACGCGGTCGAGGAGGGGGAAGGAGAAGGGCTGGTTGAGGATGATGAGGGCGTTGCGGTGCTCGCGGAGGGGGTCGAGGAAGGAGACCTCCCAGGGGGTGAGCGCGTAGGGGGCAGCAGCGGCAGCCATGAGGCGGAGGAGAGCTGGAAGACTCGGACTCGGCGCCGGAGCAGCAGCCGCGTCGCGCGTCGGTAGGAAGCGCGGACACGTGCCTCGCACGGATCGGGCTGCTCGTGTCCCCCGAGTCGGGCGAGTCAACGGCTGGGGCAGCCATGCTCTCTCGCACCCACTCCCATCTCCCCACCGCACCCCGACGGCCATGGACAGGCTGCACGACCACCACCAGTCCTACTCCTGGCACCAGGTACGTCCAAACCGCCCCATCTCGCCGCTCGAGCTCACCCCGCCGTTCCCATACAGTCTCACGACCAGGTCAGTCCTTAACCGCGCTCCCAGCGCCCAGCGGAGCTCATCGAAGCGCATATAGGCGACCGTGCTGCTGCTTCTGCCGTACGACGCCGCAGAGGACGACGTCGCGGTGAGTGCCACATCTGAGCCAATCGCCTGCCGCACCTCATGAGCCGCGCCTGTCCGCTCAGGTCACCATCGAGGAAGACTATCTCGTAGCGGGAGCACATGGGCAGCCGCCCCTTGTGAAGGTACGCTTCTTTCCCTGGATGTGTGAACGGCCCCCTAACGGTTGCTACAGGGAAAGCTGTATGGCAAGGCCAATACCTCTGCGTCTGTCTGGCAGCTCGAGCCCCGCACGTCCCGTCTCTCACAGCGCGAGCGCACCACCTCCACGCTATCCGCTACCTCCACCCAATCTTCGTATGCGTTCGTGTCGGAGCCCGAAATCTCAAGCAGCTTCGCGGCCTCGCTCGAGGCTGGACTCGTCTCCGGCTCGGATGTGGACGATGCCGTACTGTCCTCGCCTGCGCTCTCGTCCCCCATTTCGACTTCAACGGACGAGCACATTCATATAGGACCGCACTATGACCCCCGCCACCAGCGACGCTCAAGAGCCTCTGTTTCGCCACCGGCGCGACAGTCGCATAGAATCAGCCAAGCATCCTCGTACTCATCTCTGGAGTCACTGCATTCCGGTGCAGGACGGCTACTCACAATTCACTTAGAAAAGGCAGAATCTGTCATTTGGCCTTCTCTCATCGTCGGGCCGGTCCCCGAGAGCGTCTCTGCTACCCAGAGCAACATGTATCCGTGGACGACTAGTGTGACTGAGGAGGCGAAGTACAACATGGACCCGACCAGTCTGGCTCTGATCGCGCTGGACCTGTATGACATACGGAAAATGAAAGAAGACGCGTTCGAGTACTTCATGTATGTCGCACTTCTGTTCTTCCGTCGCTTCATTACTAACAGCAGTAACAGTCGAGCATGGCACCAAGCACACCTTCCCTCCGCCGCAATTCGCCTTGCGACGCATTACCTGCCCCTACGGACCCTTGTTCCCGAGGCATCCGATGCCGCACCCGATTCTCCGACGTCCTCCGTAGTAACGGTGTCTGCCAAGGCATCCCGTTCTGCGCCCGCAGTACAGCCACTTACGCCCTCGTCTGCCCCATCTACCTCCGCCCTACAGCTAACCTCCGTACCTCCGCCCCCGGAGCCTCCATCACTCACAGTTCCGCCAGGCACCGAAGAGTACTACCTCTCCCGCCTCGGCGGCGCGCACGGGCTCGCCCAGCTCTTCCTCGCCGCAGGCCTTCTCCACCTCGAAGGCACCGCCCCCGCCCTCCTCGCGTCCTCCTACGCTGGCCTGTCCGCTCTACGCGCCCCCTTCGCCGGCCCCGCGTCCCTCACCACCGCAAGCGGCAGCAGCGCGGGAGGTGTCGACGCATGGCGGCGCGACCGCGAGCACGCGGCGCGCTTCTTCAAACGTGCGCGCACGCTCAACCCCGCGCTCGACGTGCCCCTCCTCCCCGCGGACCCCGAGTCCGAGTATAACTCTGGCGCAGAGAGCGGCGCGGGCGACGTGCAGGCCCACCTGCGCGACCGGAGCCGCAGTCCCGCGTCGTCGCCATTACGTCCGGCCGATTCAAGGCCACGGAGGCGCGGAGAACGTCATGCACGCACAGCGGCGGGGGGCACGCAGCTCGAGATGCCCACGCTGGACGTGCGGCGGGGTGCCCCGTCTACGGACGCGCCGCTCCCCCAGATCCCGTCCGTGCGCCGGCGCCGGCCGCGCGTGCTGCGCGGGTCGGCGGGGGACGGGGACGTCGGCGACCTGTCGAGCTCGATAATCGAGAGCGTGCACGCGGACCCGGACCTGGGTCCGTCGGGCGAGGACGACCGGACGTGGTACCTGTACGTGCCGGGGCTCGTTGGGGCGGGCACGGCGCTCCTCGTCGTGGGCCTGCTGAGTCTGCAGAGCTGGCGCAAGAACCAGGGTTGATAGTTGGGCGGGCTCACCAGGGTGCGTGTTTGGCTGCTCGTCCGACGGGACTGGAGCTCGGCGGGGTTACTTAGTATGGGGATGTATGGATTCAATTGGACGTCTTGGATTTACGTACGCACGACTTTGAACGATATCGATACGACGGTTGCTTGCTTTCATCCCGTCTGTCTTGTGTGCGCACACGGATAACCATACGGGCAGTCGGCTCAAGGGGGCTCTGACATGCGCATCGCGCTCGCTGAGTTCCATCCAAGGAGAGAGGTAATTCATTCAACAAGCGGACACGGGAAGGTAGCGCAAGCAGTCAACAAGCAAAAGGCCCAATCGACAGCCAAACGGATCATGCGGAGTGTATACGATAAGTGAGGTGTAACCAGAATATGTGAATGAAGCAAGCGGCGGGCGGGTGTGAAGCAGATGGTATGTACAGGTGCGGTGGTATGTAATGTGTGAATGCGGCGGCGGTACGTATGGGCCAAGCGACGGGCGGGCGAATGATGCAATGTTGGGGGCGGGGGTATATACACGTAAACTCGGATGGGTGGGTGAGGGTGGGATGTGCAATTTAGGAATAATAACGAATGTGGGTGCCGACGCGCAGGCGCGTGCGCGGTGCGGCGCAAATAGGAGCAAGTAAGAGCAGTAGCTAGTAGAACATTAACAGGCCGACCTATGGACAACACCACCGAGAACGATAAGACGTTAACGCGGAGCACAGAAAGCAAGTGCGAACGGACAACGGAAGGGGAAGAGAATTAGCTCCAAAGTATATGTACCGACGAAACCAGGGAAAGAGAAAGCGGAAATCAGCCCCGCGAGGCCGTGCTCGGCCGCGAGCGCGACTGCGAGCGCGTGCGCGACCGTGCGTCTGCGCTCCGGCGTGCGTCCTGCTGCACGGGCGTCGCGGTCGCGAACGGGTGGTTCGAGACGTGCGTCTGCACGGGCGAGCTCGCGGCCGAGTTCGTCGCAGAGATGCTGTTCGTGATCTGCTTGATGCGGTCGCGCTCCGCCGCGAGGTGCTGCAGCAGCATCCCGTCGAACTTCAGGATCGACTCGCGCTGAGGGCGCCGCCCGCCCACTGCGTCCTCCGGCTTCAGCCGCCCGTCCGGGGCGGTCGCGGGGCGTCGTCCGTCCTGACCGCTCATACCCGTGGCGTACTGGTGGATGGGGGACGACGGCACGGGGCCGATGGGGAGCATGGGCGTCTTGGACGCGCCGATGCCCTTGCCCTTCTTGACGGAGCGCACGGAGGTGAACGAGCGGCGCGTCATGTTCGCGACGTTCCCGATCGGCTTCTTGCGGTCGTACGTGAACTGCGGGATCGGCTCTGCGGTGACGAAGCTCGGGGCGGGCGAGAGCTGCGGCGTGGAGTGGTTCCCGAGGCGCATGATCGACGGCCGGGAACTCGAGCTCGACGCACGGTTGGAGATCGCCTGCGAGCGCGGCTCGACGAAGACCTCCGCCGTCTCGACCGGCTCCGGCGCGCGTGGCGGGGGAGGCGGGTTGTACCGACTCCGGCCGTGCTCGCCGTCTGCGAGGGAGAGATCGTCGTCGCTGCTCTCGTCGGACGTCTCCAAATCGTCCATCGCGTTGGAGATGGTGCCCTGCAAGCGGTCGAAGAAGTCGGCAGGAGAGGAAGGCGCCGGCGCTGTATGGATGGAACGGCTGTGGAAATCGGCGGGGATGTGCAACGACAGTGGGCTGCCCTGACCCCTTCGCGCTGCGATCGGGCCAACGGGGGAAGATCCCGCGGAGGACGAGAGCGAGTACTGTACAGACACGTCTTGCGCCTGCGAGACGTCAGAGGTGGGGGAGGAGAGCAAGGCGGATGGACGGCTGTATGCGCCAGGGGATTGCGAGTCGTTGGTAGAGATCGAGGGGCGGTATGTGGGGCGTATTGCAGGTGGTCGGGGAGGGGGCGGCAACACTGTCGGCAGAATGGAAGAAGATAGACGAGGGGGAGGAGACGTAGCAGCATATCGTGGGGTGACGGGAGACGGGCGGGGAACATCAGGGTGTACAGGCTCAACGAGGGAGGCAGCACTTCGCCGCGACAGAGAGGATGGTGGCCGACAGCTGCCAAATACAGCATCTCGGAAGGCGGACGCAGTCGGTGAAGGGGCAGAGTACTCCGACACAGATATTGACGGCCTGCTGAGAGACACAGATGGCCGTGCACCGCTGGTTTCGATATCCGTGTCCATAGGTGTGCGGAACGACATGCTGTCGTCGTCTGAATATCGTGAGTCGCTCTCAGTCCGCGATCGCGACCGCGACGTGGAGAACGAAGGCATGCCTTCCAGAACCCGCGGGGCCGGGGATAGGCCACGATGGATCCCAGGGAAGTCCGGTAGAGGGGGAGGGGATAGTGACTTCTCCACGCCCTGCGTGTCCTCCGAGCCAGACATTCTAGGAGTGGAAGACGCTTTCCTCACAGTGTGGTACGACGCCTGCGAAGAGCCTGAAGAGGGACCCTCTGCTTTTTTGATGCTTTCCGGGAGGTCAGGTTGGGACAGGGAGTACAGAGGGTTCACCAGCTGTTTGCGGGGCGCGGGCGCCAGAGGAGTGTGCAAACCTGCCGGTGTCTCTGCTCGCACCGGAGGATCTGCGGCGGTCAGCAATGGATGCTCCGATGCTTTGGGTGACTTCTCTGTAGCGGAAAGGAGACTGGCCCTCGCCCCAGTCGGCGGAATGAGGATGCTCTGCGCGCCCGTTGGCGACATGGGCGGACTGGCCTCCGACATAGCCGTGTGTATGCTGAAATCCTCTACGATACGCTGCCCTACCCGCCTCTGAGTCTCAAAGACAGGGAAGGAGGCCTCCGACTGCGCGGGTGGTGACGCGGGAGGCTGGTGTCCGTCATTCGAGGAGAATGACGTATCAGGTGTGTGCCCAAGCGAATGGCTGACAGCCTCTCGCAACAGTTCTTTCCTCCACACATCCTCTTCCGAGCTGACAGACCAGAACCCAGGGCTGCCTGGCACCAGACGATCCGCAAGCACAGCAGCACCAACAGAGTCCTGAGGGCCCAAGCCAAACAGAGCAGACGCTTGCACCGCAAAGAGAGCATCGGCGGACTGTGGTGGGAGGTCGACAGCATCTGTAGGGTCGATGATGTCGTCGAGGAAGCGGTCTCGAGCACCCGTCGGTGTTTTGGGTTTCCGTCCATCCGCCTTGTTGCGAATTTCCTTCTCGGCCTCCTTCGCTGCCGTTGCGAGATCGTCCATGCGCTCTCGCAGGACTACGACCCTGCTCGCAGGTGGAGGTCCCGCAGGCTTCGCAGCCGGGGGCGGCGGGATCTGTGCTTGCACACGCAGCAGAAGGCCGGACGCCGAGGGCGAGTCCTGCGTCGTCCTGAGGATCGGGCCGCTGCTGTCGAGCGCCGGCGGGCTGCCGGGGACAGGTGACGTCGGCTTCGACTTTGACTTGCCTATTCGGAAGAAGTCGAGGAAGCCGGAGGACGCAGGTTTGCTCTTCTGCGCGGGATCCTGCACGTGCGGTGACAGCGCCATGGGGGTTGGCTTCGTGTGGGCTGGCGGGAGGAAGTAGCTGTTGTTGAGCAGAAGGCGCAGGCGGTAAGACACGTCGTCTGGGTCGAAGTCCTCCTCCGCGTGCTCAGGCGAGACAATGTCGGGGTAGGACATGTCGCGCTCGTCTTGGTCCTCCGTGTACGGCATCGACGACTCAGTACGCGATCCTACGGATGTCGAGGCAGGATAAATCGATGACGACGTCGCCGAAGCCTGCGTCAAGATCGAGTCCCTGAAGTGAGAGCGAGACGGGCCCGCTATGCGTATCGAGGGGCCGTCACCGAAACTATGCGGTGTCTGCGGACTAGGCTGCGAGGATTCATCCGAATGCGCGTTCTGCGACCGTCTGGGTAGACTAAGACCACGCAAGCGCGACTTGGGCTATGCTGGTGTCAGTCGCGCTTCCAGGAGATGAAAAAACACGTATGAATGGGACGCACTGATTTGAACGAGCCCGCATCTGACTTCGCCTGTCTACCACGTCCTTCCTGCTCGGGCAGATCCCTGATGTCCAATGCACTCCACAACCTCGTCATTGGCATCGCCGGCAATCCAAGTCCCGGCCTGAGACCCTCGAATCGGCTCTCAGGGCCAATCGTCCGCGACCGCCTCCTCGACCGCCTCACGTCCCGCTCTTCGACCGCTGGGATCTCCTCCGGCTCATCGTGCAGTAGTGTGGGCACGGGAGGCGCATCGTCCAGGTCCAGGAAGCTCTCCCCCGCGTCGGACTCGTATTTGCTGCTCGCGCCGCTGCGCCCGCGTTTTGAACTGACGATGGAGCGTGTGCGTGTGCGCGAGCGGCGTGAGAGCGAGGTGCGCGAGCCGGTGCTGTGTACGGAGCTTGCGAGCGAGTCTGTGCGAGTGAAGGGGGCGCCAGAGGGGAGGGGGGGTCCGCCGAGGGCCGTCGAGGGGAGCATGGGGAGCTCAACGTTGCATGCGACGGGGATGGCAGAACCGAAGTCCGTTGTCGCGCGCACGCCCTTGCACAAAATACCCGACTGCCCGCCCACTTGGCACCGGGGACCCCGGCGAACAGCGCGACACGCGCTAGAACCCGGGCTCTCTGATGGAGGCGCTCACACCGCGACGTCGACCATTCCCCCTGTCCCTTGCTGCGCGCCACAAGGCCTGCAGAGTGCCTCTCAACGCGCCAACGGGCATCCAGATATCCAGATAAAATACAGCATATTCCGCTGCTCTGACAGAACATTTGCTCGTTGTCAACGGGGCATCCTCGCCGCTGCCATATTAGCCGCGCAGGGTGGTCCAGTCTGGGAAAGCAGAACAGGGTGCCAGCGGTCCCAGACCGGATTGGACGCGGTCCGTTTTTGGACTTGCAAGTTCGACCGCACGCCCGACGCGACGCGCAGTGCCCGCCATCGTCCGCCGCCGACCGTCACAGATGACCGCTCTGGCTGCGCTCTCCGCTTGTGCGTATGCTCAGAACGCCTCCGACGCCCTCTCAGGCGTGCATAAAGCGTTGCTAACCTCGCCGCAGACCTCCCCGAGGGCCCCGGCTGGCTGCCGACGTGGCAGCTCATCGTCGCCGTCACCGCGACGCTGAACACGATCGGGAACCTCACCAGCGTCGCAGCGTCACGGAAGCTGTACAACAACGCACCCGCGTATGGTATGTTTTCACGCTCCTTGCTCCGGCGTGGCAGGGACGCATGCTGAGCGACGGGCCCCGCGCTGGCACCTCTACAGTGAACCCACTGCAGTCCCGCACCTTCGCCATCTGGACGCTCACTTCCGCCGTCGTGCGCTTCTACGCGGCCTACAACATCGAGAACAAAATGTGAGCCGTCCTGCCGCCTTTGCCACCGGGCGCCGAGCTCGTACTCAGGTCCCTTGGACGCTGACTGCCCCGGCAGGATCTACGACATTGCGATGTTCACGTACCTCTTCGCGTTCTTCCACTTTGGCTCGGAGCTGCTCATCTTCCGCAGCGCGCGCTTTGCGCCGGCGAACCTAAGCCCGGTCGTTGTCTCCAGTGAGTCGCGGTCGTCCAATTTTATGTCATGCTCGCCGCGGGCACGACGATCTCCCGGGCTCTCACTCACCGGTCCCTCCTGCAGCGACCTCTCTCATTTGGATGTTCACCCAGTACAAGTTCTACGTCCGCCCGTGAAGATACCAACAGACCGATGCGGCCCCGACTTACCCGTCTGTGCGGTCGCGATACTCCCGATCGCTTGCACGATTGTCCAAAATATACTTACGTATTTCAGCTCGTGCGGCGCACCCACGAACACAACATGTTTTGCAGCGATGGCCCGACCGCGGTGTGTTACTTCAGGGGCCCTTCGCTCATTCCACTGGGCCTGGATCGGGGCTTCTAGCTCTCCACCTTCCGACACCCCCTGGCGCCCGTGGAATATAAATGGCTGTCGTGCTGGCATGGATGAAGGACCGTGGAAGAAGCGCGCCTTCGATAATAACATCCGGAGCATAGTGGCCTTTGTCGCATGTCCGCCGCGACCATCTTACTCGGGTTGTCTGGCCAAGATACGCGGATCTCATGAACACGCCGCCTGTTTGTGCTTTTTGAATTTTCGGCCGTCCGAGCTGAATTGTTGCGTCATGAGTTCCGCGTACTTATGCTAAGGAGCATTGTTGAATGTTGACACATTCCACAGCGTCACACTGTGTTGATTTGGGGGGTGAGTTCGCCCTAGTATAAGTCGAAAATACATGCATGCGAGCTCGTGCGCTGTCACGATGTCCGAATGTTTGATTGGCAGTGATGTTAGCGACGGCATGCACGACGCTCGAGGCGACTGCCGTCACTTTTTCCACGACGGTTGTCTTTGTTAACGTTCAACCTTTCTGAGTCCTTATTCAGATAAAGTCATCTCTACCGTAAGGAGGTCTCCGAAAACGTGTGCCGAAGCACTTGCACATCGTAAGCCGAACACCCTAGTCGCACCACTGCACTAACTTATACTTCCTAAATACTCTAAAACTAGCAAATCCGTCCCTGATCGTGATCATTCGACTGCGCGTCATGTCACTGGCACCCGTCCTCAACTACGACATCCTCCTAGAAGTCATGAAGAAGTTGCCAAAGCCTGACTGCGCCCGGTTCATGCGGACCAGCAGATTTTTCTACACACACGGTTTCGAAGCGTTACTCTCGCACAACGTCTCAATCTACGCCGAAGAGGACCTCATACCCTTTCTCGAGTGTATACAGAAGAAGCCCGACAGGCGCTGCAGATACGTTCGTTCTATGCTACTGGAATATCTCGACTCTACCCAGCCGGCGGCTCTAAAGCTCGCCGACGCGCTGCGCCGAATGTCCAACCTCAGAGAGCTATCGGTGATGTACAGTGAAGATCTGATTATGTCTCATCCAGACCTCCCCGCCGCATTCGCGGCGCTCACATCGCTCCGAGAGCTAGATTTCAGCTATGCGGAGGAACATGCCTTCCGTATCCTCCAAAACCTCCGCGCAGAGCTCGTTAGCGTCAGTGTCCACCTTCACAACGCTAGCGACGAGCACGGACTCGTTGACACGATACCGTCCGGTGACCGGCCACTGTACCACCCAGCCGTGCTCCTGAAGCACTCAAGATCCTCCCTCCGGGAGCTGAAAGCTTATCACTGGTACATGGACGCCGACGCCGTTCTCGATCCCGCACTTGTTTATCCGCAGGTGTGGCAGCTCAACCTCCAACGGTCCCTCTACCCGCGCACCCTTCCTCTTGTCACCGCATACCCAAACCTTACCCACCTCCGCTTCCACACGGGCGAAGGCGAGCGCGGACAGTATCCCCCATCCGTCGTTCAAGCGTACGACGCGCGCCACGCGCTCAACGTCTCCGCGCAGCTCAACACGGGCCGCACCTGGGCGTCGCTGCGCGATTACTGGGGGAGCCTCCTCGACCTTTACATGCTCGGCCTCACTTGCCCTATTGACAAGGTCCACTTGCACAGCATCATGCCCACCGTCCTCCACCACATGCTCCCGCCCGTGCTCGCCTACGCGCGCCCGCGGGACCTCACGCTGCAGAACTGGCCCATGAAGCTCCGTGACACTCCCCCAGCCGACGTGTTCGCGGGGCTCCGCGGGCTGGGCGGCTCGCGGCTCGAGACATTCTGCATCGAGGCGAGGTTGAACCAGGACGATGGGGCGGTCGACGTCGCCGCTGTGCTCGTGCGTACCCACCTCTCCTATCCTGCACGTATACGCATCTCATGCTAATGACTCGGACACGTACGCATGATATAGGAGGGCCTGCGCGTGTCGCTCCTGAGCGCGCCATTGCGGGAGCTGCGCATGAAGATAGGGATGCACCCCGACCGCGAGTCCGTCGCTGCTCGTGCGCGGAGGTTTCGCCTGCCAGGCGCCCACGGAGCTCCCCTACCAGACTGCGAGGAGGCCGTAGGCGTGTGCGTTGCAGAGCGCTCGGCGGGGGAGTTCGATCTCGGGGACTACGTGCGTCGATTCATGGAGGACGTCCCGATGCTCCAACGCGTGAATAATGTCTTGAATGGCCCGAAGGAACGGTGGAGGCTGGCGACGGTTGTCGACGGGAAGCTGCAGATTGAGGAGCGCCGCTAGAGTGGGAGAGATGCGGGTGCGGATATTTGGACGGTCGGCCTTGAAGAGTAGCGAGTAGCTGTGCATGAGGTACGTGGTGGGCTCGTCGGCATCCTATGCTCTCGCTTACTAGTCCCTCCCACAGCGACGTTGCTATGGATGTTCACCCAGTATAATCTCTACGTCTGCTCATGACGTTACTACTCATTTCCTGGGACGATCCGTACCCGCGCAGTTGCGGTCACGGCCCTCTCGGTCTCCCGCCCACCGAAAATATACATGCGCCTTCTGCTTGCGCACACCCACGTACACGACACGTCCAGCAGCGGTGGCGCCATGATGCCTCCGCGGCGCGTTCTTTTAGGGGCCCTTCGCCTCTTCGCCGGGTATGGAGGGGCTTCTGACTCTCGAGCCTCGACTCCGCCTGGCGCCCGGAACACCACCTGGTACCCCCTTGCACGTCGAATTTGAACCTATATGAACGGCAGCGGTGCCGGCATGGATGAAGTGCTGAAGTACCGCGGAAGAAGCGGCTTCGGTCTAAACATACGGGGGCGTCGTGGCGTTTTGTCGTGGCAGGACTGGGAAGGATGCACGCCGCCGAATTCGACCGTCGACCACCGTGCTCGGGCTTCGGGCGGCATGAGCCAAACGAACGTGCAAATAGCGTCTCTCGTCGCAACGCCGCGTGCAGTCACGGTGGTTCGCAGGCTAGCCGCAGTGCGCATGCGTGCTCCGAGCCTTGTGAAGCAGCTGTCCACGGCTGAGTCGGCACGCAGGCTTGTTCACAAAGCCACGACACACCCAAGACCGAGAGAGGAGCGCAACTAGGCCAGGGGGAGCGTCTGCATCTGCATGCCCCGCCCCACGCCATATATTGCGCAACAAGACCGTCACACATACCACACCATCGAATTCAATTTGACGGAACTCAGCTCGCCCGGCGCGATACAAACACGCGCACAGCCATCCCTGCCACCGCGCCCAGCGCATTCAACGCTCGGGATGACACGATCAGCCTGACGGCGGTCAGCAGATACCACATTCCGTCAGGTGCGCAGAATAAGGTGAGACCTGGCACGTTGGTGGGTGCGCACGCGGGGCTTCTTCCTTGGGGGAACAGGCTTGTTCTGCCCAATCGCGGTGTGTGGACGAGGCGAGATGGGAAGAGCGTGGAAGGAGACGCCAACAAGGAAGACGGCCGGTTCGCGCGGTGTGCTCTGCAGGCGAGAGATGCTGCGGCGATGGTGCCTGCTGGTCATGGTGAACGCACCCGATTTGTGGATTAAAATGGGGTACGGGAGGCTGAGTGCTTATTTGGCTGACAGCAGACGGAGCAGTAAACTATGCCGGCAAAGACGGTGGAAAAGAAAGCACTGACGAGTGTGAAGGTGCGACCGCCGTGCAGCTTTGGGAAATTGTCGGCGCAGAAGAGAAGTCATCCCGCGGCGCCGTGCGCAATAGACGTTGTGAAAGATGCAATTTCGAGCCGCAAGGTGTGGCTATTGTTAGGCTGGCTGTATAAGGACGTTGAGCTGCCGCAAGAGGAGATGAAGTCGGGAATAGTAGGCTATTTCTGTTCGTCAACGGCATGTCACCACAGGCGGGGGAAGAGGAGCACCTCCGACGGAGTAAGTAAGATGCTGCTGTAGTACGCGTTGGTAGACGATGATCGCGAGGGTGCAGTCGAGTCGATAGACGAACACTCACCTCAGGCGGCGGTGTTGGACCACGGCATGCATTCACCAGCGAGTCCCATGGTGATGCCAGAGCGCATCAACGCTGAGGCAAAGCGGACAACACAAACGGCAAGCGCCTCATTGCCGCCGAAACGCAGTGGTCGGAGAACCGGTGACGGGCACAAACGCTCAGCATCACACGGACACCGATCCGGAGGTGAGCTGACCTGGTCGCTGGGCAGCAGCCGATGCATGCGCACGTTCGCCTGGACCCGCCGTCCCATGGAAGAAAGAAGGTGACATAAAACATACAGGCGACCGCCCCGGTAGGCGCGTGAAGCCGCACGCGTCTTTGGGGAAACTGGCCTCCCGTGTTGGCTAAGGGCATCGATCGCAGGTGTGGGCGGCTCGCCACGCGCGCGGGGGCTGCGTTCGGCCGCGACATGAGAGTCACCGATGGAGGGGGCGCGCCTGCGGTGTCCGGAGCATGGTGGGCAGCGAGCATCACGTGTGGCGCGCAGGCACCGTCGGGCGCTGTGCGGGGAGTGGGCGGGCGGGGGCGGGGGATGTCGTGAGCTACGCAAAAGTCTAAGTCATGAGCGGAATTGTTTGCCGAGACGGAAGCGGGGTGGTGGATGCGAACGTAGGCGAAGAAGAGGGAAGGTCGAGCACGGCGGACTGGAGGCTGCAGACGCCCGATGAGCCACCGAAAGCAGGCGATCGCTCTCGGCGATGTCGCCAGTCCATTCCGGTCACGTCCTCCTTACCCCAGTGACACCATCCGCTATATAAGATGCCCCGCCCGCTCGTTTCTTCACCCGCTTTCTCTCCCAGCTCGTCCAGCACTCGAGCATCCACTGCGCACTCTCACCACACCCTAGCCACACTCGCGCGAACGTGCTCTCACCGCTCTATCCTGTTATGGCCTCGGAACCATCGGTTGTCAACCAGTTCCCGCCGGAGCTGCTCGCAGTAATATGTGCGCACGTCTACACTTCTGGTCTACCTCCTCCGACACCCTCTCTCGACCCCCTCGCCTGTGTCGTTCAACCTAGCACTCCGACGGCGCTGCCCTCATCCTTCCCGCCCGCATACTGGCCGGAATCTGTCGTCCGAAGAACCCTCGCGAACCTCTGCCAAGTGAACAGGGCTTGGTACGAAGCTGCCAAGCCGCTTCTTTGGCGCAAGCTTGAAATCCGTCTCCCTCGGAGTTGGCTTGCCATAGTCGAGGAGGTCGCAGGCGGCGACGATGAGGACGTCAGCGAGGAGCAGGCCGCACTCATGGTCGACCTGACTCTTCGCAACGCCGAGACTGCTGCTTTAGCTGCAAAAACTCTCATTGGCGAGTCATCGGGTTTCGATGCTGCTCTGGAACTTCACGGCAAGGTCCTCGAGCGTCTCTCCGGCCCCGACATCTCCATACCTCCTGAGCTGCTTACCCCTCCGGCCAGCCGAGAGCCCAGTCCTCGGCGTCTTAGGACGAAGAGCAGGTCACCCGCGCGGTGGAAGCTCATGCGATCTATCAGTGTTGCCGTACAGGACGTTATGGAGCGCGCGCACCCTGGCATTTACGGTAAGTTTCCACAGTGGCTTGCGGGAGAAATGCACGGAGCTTACTGACCCATGCGCTCCTGTCATACAGTGCCGCCCCCGCATGATCCTCACCCCGGTCGGTTTGTGCGCCATATGGACTTTAACCACTTCCGGACCATCGGAATGCGGCGCTTGGTCGAGGAAGGCGTCAACAACCGTTTCGTTACCGGCGACAGGCTGGCAGCTGTCCTCAAGGTGCGTCTGTGGCATCCGTGATTTTTCCTACCGTGGAATTCACTAACCGCCTATGTTCCTGTAGGAGCTGCCAAACCTTCTTGTCTTCGGCGCTACAGAGTACATGGATGGGGCACTCACCTTTCCTGTTCTGAAAGAGCTCCTCCTGCGCGGCTCCGCCTCGCGTGGTCGCGGCCGTCCGTCAAGAGGCCGTGATGTTGTCATCCCCGACCCGAACGACCCGGAGCAAGAGGACCTCGCGCGCCGGCGGGAGTGCAAGGACCTCGAAGCCATCGACCTCACCGGCTGCGTCAGCGGCGTCTTCGTCAGCGGGCTCTCGCAGTTTGTAAACACCTTCCTCCTCGGCCACTCCGAGTCAGACTCGAGCAGTGACAGCGAGGATGAGCGCGAGCGCCGCCCGCACCGGGGACGGAACATGATCCAAGAGGAGCCGCTCATCTTCCCGGGCATGCGCCGGCTCGGGCTCCGTGGGGTCAAGTCCCTCCAGCCACATATCCTCGAGCCTCTCGTCCTCGCGTTCCCGCACCTCACCCATCTCGATCTCTCGTGCACCCGGATAACCCCAGACGTTCTCGCCTCGCTCGGCGCCTCGCTCACGGTCCGATTACAGTCGCTCGCCCTCGAGCGCTGCAACTGGCTTACCGGCGAGAGCATCCGGAACTTCCTCATCGAGGCACCCGCCGCACAGGATATCCAGGAACTCTCGCTCTACGGCGACTGGACGTTCCCGTCCCCGCTCACGGAGGAGCAGCTGCGCGATATCGTCGAGCTCGCGCCCTGCTTCAAGACCGGCCAGCTCGTCTACCTCGACCTCTCGAGCGCCCCGGTCACGCGCGCCGTGCTCCTGGACGCCTGTCCGCCGCAGCCGCGCCTGCGCTCGCTCGGGCTCTCGCACATCCGCAACCTCGAGCTCCCGACCGTCGCCGAGTTCCTGCTCGACAAGGCGCCGAGCGTGGAGGTGCTCACGCTCGTGACGTCGACGCAGGAGCTCGGGTACGGCGAGCTCGTCGTGTCGTCGCGCCAGGCGACGGTCGCGCTGCACACGCAGCTCATCCGCCCGCTGTGCACGCCCCCGTTCTCGTTCAGCCTCACGTCGACGCCGAAGGTGGAGCCACCGCCGACGCGGCTGCGGGTAGTCGAGCTCGCCCCGCCGCTCCTTACGAGTCTCGGCGCTGGGGCGGGGACGTGGCGGATTGTAAGGAGCAAGGGTGGCCGAGGGTGGTACGTCGACGCCGCGAGCGGGTGGACCGCCGAGGTGTCGTCGAACCCGGATAGCCTGGAGAACACCAGCACCGGTAGTCTGTTGCGGAGGGACCTCGAGCCGAACCACCCGTGGCGAGTCGAGATCGAGGCGCTCGCGGACGCCAATGGCAATGTGAGCAGCGGTGTCGGCTGGCATGCACGGAAGATGGAGGTGAGTTATCGGCGCTGGTGGTCTGGATTGTGGAATGTGCGCTGACTGCGGGTTTCCCGATAGGTCCTGCATGGGGACGGGCTCCTTGGCCGCGAGGCTGGCCTGTACGGTGCTGTGGCCTTCGCATACCAGGGATGAGCAGGCGCACTACCTCCGCTGCTGCGTCTCGTTCTTCTCGTGTTCCTTCGTCTTCCCCGTGTATGTGTACGGGTGTTCTTGGGTCCAGGGTATCTCGCCGTCTTCTCTTCGCCTTCGCCTCCGCTCGTCGCTCTGCTAAAGTCGCAGCCCAAAGCTCCGGTCTGAAAATCAGCTGCATATTCACGATGCGGTGCATCGCTTGTAAACCACCTCATGCTGTACTTATTCATCGAACTCGAACTCACTTACCGTAGCCACTCACCTACCCCAGTAGTCATCCTCGTCCTGGAACTTACCCGGATCGGAATCGCGACATCCTTGCACCTGTACTATGTAATCGAATGCTGCGTCTGTGAAATACATGGGTCATCTTTCATTCCTAGTTGCTCCGTGCGGTGCCATGCTCAATGCTATACGCCGCAGACATTCGACTCCCGAGTGAACGTCGCGGTCATAGAGCGGAAGAGGGTCACTGGAAATCCTGCGCAGCTGACGGAAGCGGTGCGGCACCATAGAGTTTGCGCACAAATTTCGCGCGATTTTCTCCTACCGCAGCCGGTGCAACGTTCGTCCTGAAGATCCTCCCCCACGATTGCGATGACCCGAGAAGAAGATGTTCAGAGGCCGATATCGGAAAGAAGCTTTGGGACACTGGTACTTACTCACGGACGCGTGGATCTTCGTATACAGGCCGCACCGCCACTGCATATGCTGAGGGCGCTCGGGGGGATCTCACAACAGCATCTCTCCAGGCAGCAAGGCACGCCTCTTATAATATATGTATCGTACTAAGATCGCACTTCCCTATCCCGACATGCCGATCAGGCCGTCCCAGCGCGGGGGCAGACCCGTGAGCGCGTCGTTATCGCCGCACGCGTGGCCTTATCTCCCGCTCCCGCGCGTATGTACTGCCCGGCTATGCGTTTCGACTTCCGGAGCAACCTTGCTGCTGTTCGTCGACGACATCTTGTTCACGCGCGCATTCAGTCACAGAACAGCCAAGCCCAAGCCCCGAGGCACGCGAAGGTGGACGGACGTCGTAGAGAGCCGTGTTCACCAGTGAGTTCGAATGAACTCAGAACGATACGCGGAGCCGAGTTGACAGGCTGTGCGCCCGAAGGTGGACGGCAGGGGGCTTCGAAAGGCTGGGCGGGGTATGTATGGGTATCGGCTCGGGGCGCACAAGCTCTCGGGAGCTTGATTTGTGCATCGTGAGTCGCTGGAGGGCTTTGCGACGCAGTCGCAACATTGATTGTTTATTAGGCGGCGCGGTCCCGGGTGTGACCTAAGATGTGATTGGTGCGTTCAGATCGCTTTTAGGGGAATGTAGTGGGCACATGATACCTGGATGAGAGGGGGGAGACTGGGAGAGACTGCGCTGTCTTAAGTGCGAAGCTGCACCTGGTGGTCCTAGTGAACTGTAAACGGTCTGTGGGATCAGAGTTAGACGGACGACAGGAATCTGACAGCCCCCAGACGTACCTGACTGTGTACTTTCTAGCGCTTTCACAGGACCTCGATGTACATGTGTATTTGCACCTGTGCTCAGGAAGTTCCCGCTTCCGGGCCGTCGGGTCATGCCCCGTGAAATGCGGATCCCTGGGGTGTATCAGTAGCTGACCTAGGAGCACTATGGTCAGCGATTCGGACCCAATCCTGATACTCCGACGACAGCGCCCTCAAACCTACCATCAATTGAGAGTGCGCATCTGTGGTCCCAAGGATGGCGTTAGACCTAGATCTGATGAAGGCAACTTATAAGGTCCGCGCCCGAGTGCAGCTCCACCTCGGAGTAAGCCTCGAGGCTATCCCCAACTTCGATCCTATTCAGAGTACATGGGCGTCCAAGTTCAAGACGATGTTGATCTCGGGGAGCCAACCTATCGGACGTACGCCTGGCAGGAACGGAGCACGCGACATCCTACAGAATAATGCCGATGAGTAGTGTGGCAGTGTCATTCTCCTGCTGAGCGGAGGTGCATCGCATCCACAATTACTTTCCTTCTATGGAGGCAGAGCGCAGTGGTTGCGCGGCTCTCGCGTACGTCCGCGCCGTCGAGGTCGTTCTGGAGACACTGCGCGGTTGCCCGGACAGTTCGAGTGCGGACCCGCCAACCGGGCGTGGCGCAGGTGCGGCGCCGCCACAACGTTGTGCGGGTATGTTGGGTGTGTTAGCGTAAGTTATTCCCAACGCCTGACAGCGTGCACGTCGACGTTGAGGCATTGGCGGTGCTATGCGTTACCTATTTCCGGGGGCGCGCAGTGCATCGCACACGGTGATGGTGCCGATGACGGCCCGAGCGTCGTAATGTGGCGAATTGCCTACAGTGTCCAGTACGGGCGCGTTGCAGGGGGGCTGACGCGCCGCGACGGCGGCGTAGTGATTATCCGAAAAAAAGGCATTGTAAGTGCGTGTTGACCGTGCTTATGAGCGGAGAGCACCCCGATCCTGTTAACTTAGGCAGCCCGGTCCGCACTGAATGATTAAGTATGAGATGAGTTCGGGTGCACGATGCACACTAAAGAGACGCGAGATACGTACTGAGACGGCGTGCAACGAGCCAGCATGCGCATGTCGGCCTTCCGTCGGGACGAGCTCGACACCGCCTCGCGCTAAGATGCGAACAGCCTGACGCGCGGGTCAATGCATGCCTGAGCGCCGCCGATTGCGCAGCCCGTCGGACTTCTGGTAGGAACGTTCGAGCGGAACAACGAGGGTCATTGCCGGCGCCGTGGTCAATGTCCATTGTCCGTGCATGGTACGACGCTGCCAGGCGGGGGATGTACTGCGGGAGCTGGGAAAGCCATTTTCCCGTTAGTTGGCAGGTATCGCTGCGTCGTGACATTCTATGGGATCCGCCTGTGCCCGGGGGTCCGAAGTCGAGGTGCGGTGCTTGGAGTTCGGCCAGGGGAACGACGCGTGGGGTTGCGAAATTGCGAAATGGGAGCTTGAGAGGCTGCCGGTTGGTGTAGTTTGCCATGCCGGATGCTATCAATAAATCGAGGCGTCAAGTAGTTCACACCCCTGCAGATAGGACGTATTGCGGAGATGACACAGGAGAAAGTCTGACTGCAAAAACCTTGGGCTTCTACCCTGCAGCGCGGTGATCCCAGAGGGGAGAATAGCCTGCGGTAGTGAGCTGTAGCCACGAGCACGTTTCGCCCTTGTTGAGTCGACGTGAGTCAGAGACCTACCAACAAACCACGAGGTGATAAAGTCGCGGCTCCGTGTGGTTGCCTGTCAAGCATGGAGGAGGAATGAAGATGTACAATGAGCTATGTCCGCCATTGAAGGCTGCATAAGGAAATGCTCGTACCGAACATCCGATCGCGAAGACTATGGCCAGACACGCTTTCAGATGCACGAGGCCTCTGTCAGGATGTGGTCTGCGCGTTCGGGCACGGGCCGACGTGACGTAGAGGAACAGTGAAGGCGGAGAGGACGATGTACGCCGACTCGGACGTAACCCTAGTAGCGATGCGACCTGGAGGACTTCGATGCCCAAAGGGACCCACCTTCGCTGACGGAATTGCGTAAGAATCGCCACTGAACGGTGTAGACTGTGGGGAAGACTCCGCCTCGATCGGTATGCTCGTCATCGCATGCGGTGAGGTGCAGGCGGGATCTCATGCGAAGTGCATCATGTCGAATACACATCTTTGATGACTCCTGCGGACGAGACTGGCTTCTGTGATGAGTATGCATGCTGCTGTAATCGGGCATCTGTGAGGGTGCTCACTGGAGGTTCATTTAGTGTGGTTAAGCATCGCCGGGCGAAGGGCCACGGAGCGTAATCCCGAGTCCCCTCGATTGAAAAGACCCTGAAAGGCGATATCGGTGGGCAACGAGACTGCCAGGCGTGTTGTGGCGCTTCTCTAGGGGTCGTATATTGCGCATGAATTTCCCGCGTGGGTGAAGTAGCATTTGCATGAATGAGGGGCGCGAGAAAGCGAGCCCTCCAGCACCGCCGAGGAGTGGCGAAGTAATCGCACCCCATTATACGTGGCGGATGCCTGCGCCTACAATCGATCGAAATCCTGTGCTGCTTGAAAAATTACGATCGTTCCGACCGAGATTGTGGGGGAATAGGCTTAGCAGAAGTTTAGGGCCTAGGCTGCATAATACCGCACTACGGGCAGTGCTGCGGAAGTAATGCGCGCTGCGGCGCTTGACCATGAGCAGTGAGTGGGCGGGACCATGACGGATAACGCACCCCGGTTACAACATGCTTTGGTCAATTTGGGAGGCGGCCGCAGCAGCACGGGTACATGGCGGTGCGGGGGTACCAGCGTCTGCGAGGGCGTCGCGGGCGCATGAGCGCGGTCTGTTGTTTTAGGAAGGGGCGTCGGCTGCGCGTGCTGTGTACGGGCCGATTATGTGCGTGAACGAGGTCGACGCATACGCTAGGACGGTGAGTTTAGATGCTAGGGACCGGGTGTGAGAAGCGCAGTACAGGCTACGGGAGTGAAGCGTAGTAAAGCAGTTCCGAGCTCCCGATTGCGTGGCCAGGTCGCGTAGAGCCAGACCTCCGCCGTCGACACGCGACCGTGCATGCAGCTGCCAGATGAAGTAGTTTTGGTCATGCATCATATTTACGAGGAGAGGGCTTGCCTCGTGGCATGTCAGCGCGGCGGAGGGATGCTTGTTTGAGCAACACAACGCCAGGCCGCGCAAGAAGACGATCCGGTTCTAGCGTACTTGGGAAGTTTCCCAGCGCTGTCGTATTGTTGTCATCTACTGTTGTTGAGAACAAGAGTGTGATGGTTTCGGCAGGTGCCTACCACGGACTGGCTATGCACTTGCTGCTTGATTTAGGAGAAGCGCAAGGACCGGTTAATGACAATCGCAGAATTTTTCTCCCATGCAGAGGTTCGCGCGAGGACAGGACCAACGACAGTCCGCGTTGATAGGTGCGGGTCCAAGCGGTGTATTGTCTCAAAGACTCTGGCCGCTAGTAGAACAGCTTCAAAGAGGCGTTGCTAACGTTATTGTAGTACTGAAGACGTCTTGAATAGAGATAAAGAGCGCACCGTATCACGGCGAATTGAGATTCGTAGTAGCCTCAATTAATGCCCATGATCGTACGCACCAGTATGTCCGTGTCGACATGGATTTGATTGGGCTTTTGAAAGATGTAGTTGGGATAGCTACTGGTGTCATTAGAGTCTACTTACTAGAGATCAATCGAAGGCCGGGTACATTACAAAATCTTGCTCTAACGGGCACTGCAGCCGGCATGAATGCGATTCCGGATATTATCTGTGACCGGCGGCGGTTGCGGCGGTTCCCGGGGTCCTGTCACGGTGGGGCAAAGTGCGCGCTTGGCACTCGCCCAATGGCTCGGGTAAGGTTTGCTTATATGCGCGAGTGGGTTCACAAGAATTCAGGATATCCCACTGCCTCAACTTCCTCTTCTCATTCTCCTCTGCCACCGACCTCCCAGTCCCTCCCTCTTGTGTCCTGCCCCGCACTGCTTCTACAAGTACACCTGTCCTCGGCTTTTGACTCCTACCGCCTAGTTCCCACTCATGGATTCGGAAGACTCAGCCGCCACGCAGACTTCGGCCGTCCGGCGTCACCCTACGTTCGACGTACCCGCGGAGGGCAGTACAGGACCACAAAGGCGTCCGACTACAAGTAATACGAACGGCACAGTTTCGAGGGCCAACTCCCGCACCTCCCAACTCTCAGGCCCTAGGTCCCTCATCCGCACTCTTACCATGCCTGAGAAACGTATCGGGAATGCGCCCCCCATCTTGCAGCAGATCAAGGCCATTATCCTCATGTCTTGTCAGTACACCTACTCACCTCCGCCGCGCGCGACTCACCCTTCCTTGCAGGGCTCAACGTCTTGCTAGTATGCATCCCAGTGTCGGTACGTAACTTACTCTTCACACCCTCCTCATTGTCTTACAGTCCCCCAACCTCAGTGGGCTCTACATTTCGCGCTCCCCGATACGAACTCCAATGATACTATCATATTCATCTGTATGTTCCCTATCTTGTCTTCATTTCTAGCGTTCAGCATCACTCATCCAACACAGTCGCGTTCCTTGCCATTATACCCCTCGCGAAGGTAAGCGTTGTGCGCCTGCATGGGAGACATTGCTGATATTGGCGCGTTTCTAGCTGCTCGCCTTCGCGACTGATGAGCTGTCCATGCGTGTCGGGCAGACTCTTGCTGGCCTCCTCAACGCCACCTTGGTACGTGATCTCCGCCACCACTGCGCCGGCTCATGCTGATATCACTATATACAGGGAAACGCGTAAGTTGACTTTCCCGCTATATGTCACGCCTGTGCTCATCATTCTGTCCACCAGTGTTGAATTGATCGTAGCGGTACGCGTTTGTCGCGTCCTCGCGACCCTTTCAGCAACTGATGGTGGTTTCGCCGCTAGATCATTGCCCTCATCAAGTGTGAACTGCAAATTGTGCAATCATCATGTACGTCCCTGACGCGCCCGAACCACCTTCTCCAAATTCGCCCCCTTGGCGTATCGAGATATCTGAATATCACGCGCGTTCAATGTGGTTGTGTGCACCCTTACTGACGCCGTCTTCCATAGTGATCGGCTCAATTCTCAGTAACCTCCGTAAGCGCGCGCCTGCAATCAACGGCGTTCCATCACTCACCGGGTGTTACAGTGCTCGTGCTTGGGATGTGTTTCTTCGCCGGTGGTACGAGGTTCTCAGAACAGGGCTTCGGTATCAGTACGTGTCATTCCGCTCGGACCTGCTGCGCACTCCGGTTGCTGTTACACTGTTACTCACAAATGCATTGCGTTGCCGCGCTTTTTCGACAGGTGTTACGCAGCTGAACTCGACGCTCCTCATGATGTCCGTGATTGCGCTGCTTATCCCGGCCGCGTTCCACTTCACCGCCGGTGAGCAGATTGATGACCCCAAGGAGGCAAAGGACATTCTCTCTGTCAGCCACGGAGTGCGTCGGCTCTATCCCGCTGTCAGATGTCTGGAAGCTAACTGCTACAATCCATTGTCAGACTTCAATCATCCTGCTCTTCAGTGCGTAACCTTCGCGTCTGCGTCCGTGGTCACGACACTGATGACTCAACTCCAGTCTACGGCTCGTATCTGGTGTTTCAGCTCTTTTCGCATAAGGCGCTCTACGACGAGCGCCACATGGATGTGTTCAGGTCCACACGTTACGCACCCCGTGAAAAGAAGACAGCGCCCAACGGCGAGGCCGCATCTGAGGCCAACGGCAGCACAATACCTCTGACCGGCCTCAATGGCGAGGGGTACCAGACCTCACCTGCGGCAAGTATATCTGGTGACCATGATGTTGAGGCCACTACGGCCGCACCCTCGGTAGTGGTCGAGGAGGAGGAGGAGGTGCCGCAGATGAGCGTGCCGATGACTATCGGACTGCTCGCAGTTGTCACTGTCGTAAGTCTTTGCGTCTATCCCGTTTGCAGGGGGGCTGTCCCCCGATGCGAACCGGACGTCGTCGCTGACCAGTGCTATCTATCCCCAGTGTGTCGCCGTCACCGCCGAGTTCCTCGTCGACTCAATAAACGGGATTGTCTCTACCGGGAACATCAACAGGGAGTTCATCGGTCTTATCCTGCTCCCGATTGTTGGGAACGCAGCTGGTGCGTGTGTCGCCCGTCGCTTGCCGGCGACGGCGAGCGCGGCGAGGCTCTGCAGTTCTGCCCGTGCTGACCCCGCGCTCTCACGCACATCTAGAGCACGTTACGGCCGTCACGGTCTCCGTCAAAGACAAGCTCACGCTTAGTCTTGGCGTTGCCGTCGGCTCCAGCATCGTACGTCGCGCCCCCTGGCACCCCTGTGCGCATTGATGATGACGGTGCTGATCTGCCTCCGCCCTTCCGTCATGGCCCTTGCAGCAAATCGCGCTCTTCGTCATTCCGTTCATTGTCACCTTGGCGTGGATCATGGGGAAGCCGCTGAGTCTCCTGTTCGACCCCTTCGAGTCCGTAGTGCTCTTCTTGTCAGGTGCGTTCCTCTCCCTGGCGGCGCGCACCCCGCGCGCACGCCTCCGCCGCATGCGCCCGGAGCTGACCTGGCCCGCCCCCGCTCACAGTCATCGTGGTAAATTACGTCGTCCAGGACGGAAAGAGGTGCGTGGTATTCGCCCGCGGCGCCGTCTCCACGAACTGACAGGCGTGTTGTGTGCACAGCAATTGGCTGGAGGGCCTGATCCTCATGTCTCTCTATGTCATCCTCGCGGTCGTGTTCTGGTTCTACCCTGGTGCGTCTCCAGGCCTGCTTGCTGCACATCCGCTGCGCACCGTCATGCTCGTGCTAATGTCGTCGTCATGGCGCAGGTGTCACCGAGCTGGGCCGCTCGCTCATGTGCTGAAGCGTAGGTCGAAAACTGTGCAGACTCGATTTGCTCTCCGTCTCTCGAGGGGTCCCTTTTTCTTATTCCCGGCCTTGGGCCATGGACGTGCCCTGGCCATTGTGTATCCTTACTCGCGTGGCCACTCCGTTCTTACACACAGTACCTTATTCCCCCGTCTCGCAACCTTACCTCACTCATTGCACCCCCGTTATTCGTCCGTACTCGCCACGCATTCACGAATTCCGTCACGATCTTGCATATATACCTCTTCTTCCTTACCTCGTATACGTACCTCGCACCCCTCGCATCACACGCAGACCCCGCCTAGTGCCTTCGCTAGCTATCCTAGTATTCCTCCCATGGCACACTGCCACGTTGTTTCTGCGCGGATGTTGTAGGGACCCAACGTTTTCTGTGCTAGCGCCAGTGCGTCGTCATCAGGCTGCACGGTGCTTTCCAACAGAATACCATGTACGGGATATATAGATGATAATAGAGCGGTCCGAAGTAGAGTATCCACTGCTGCACACAGCCCGCGCGAAGCCTATCCCCATCCTATCCAATCTTCCCCGCGTCCGCCACGGCTCGTCCCTGCATAGGGAGCCCGCACATCTGCGCACGTTCACAGCTTCGCCTGGAGCGGCGTGCCCGGGTTCACGAGCGTCGCCGCCGCCGCGGCGAGGACGACCGTTCCGCGCTCCTTGACCTTCGTAGCTAGAGAGACGCAAAGATAAAGAGGGTGACAGCGCTCCATTAGCATTCGGCTCCCACACGCACAGCCCGGCAGGTACACGCACTGAAGATCACTTTCGCGCCCTCCTTCCACATCTCCGTCACGAGTGTCTCGCCGGGGTACACGACGCCCGCGAACCTAATATGCCCGGGCGGCGACGTTAGCTTTGGGTTCCGCGACGCGCGCGGGGAAGCACTGTTGACTGGGACTGGGAGCTTCCACCTCGATGGGGCTGGGGCTGGGAAGCAGAGGAGGCTGGGCGTGGCGCGGGTGCAAAAAGGCGCTTCGACCGGTGGATATCGATACCCCGGCTTCGCTTCCCCAAGTACAGTGCTGCCCGCGCAGAACGGGAAGAGCGGGCACGACGTACCTGACTTTAATGTCCTCGTACTCGCCGAACGCCTTGAGGACATGCTTCCCGGAGATGCCCATCGAGCACAGACCTAGATAGGTAGAGGGGAGCCGGCGGAGTCAGCGTGCGTGCCAGATCAAGACTCCCGCGAGGACGGGGATATGTGGCAGATCGTCACCATGCAGGATGGGCTTATCGAACCCGCCGACCGCAGCGAATTCGGGAAGGATCTGTGGTCGTGGTCGTGGACACAGTAAAGTCAGAAGGTACTCGGAGATGCGGCGCGTGTGCGGCAGGTGACTCACATGCAGGGGGTTGAGGTCGCCACTCAGCCTAGACGCAGTCACATAGAGTGCGTCAGCAGTCAGCAGTCAGTGTGTGGGCTGCGGGAAGCGCCTCACCTGTACAGCGCGGCCTGGGTGGGCAGCGTCTGCTCCTCGGTGACTGCGTCCGGCTTGCGCGAAGGTGGCTTGTTCTCTGCGGTTGCAGCGCCCCGGTCTATGCATCCACGTAGGCCCCCCAGTCAGTCCTAGTCCTCTAGAGAGGTGCTAAGGCATATGGGCCATGAGGGTAACGCACCTTTTCCTGCCCGCTTGCCCCCAAAGCCGCCGGAGCCCCGGATGAAAACGGTCGACTGGTTCTCGAAGATGACCTTTCCCGAGTGCTTGTCCTTCGTCTGCACGATGGAGGTCACCGCCGCCGCCTTGCCCTTGTCGAGCACCTCCATCAACCTACACACCTTCTCCTCAGTATCCACCGTCGCCACCGCTCACAAAAAGGAGACGTACCGCGCCTCATTTATGAGTTCGCCACTCGTCGGAATAGGGGCCTTAATCGCCAAATACTGCTCCCCATGGAGCAGCTTCGCCGGGTTGAAGTTCGGGAGCCAGTCGAGCGACAGGCCTGCGCTCGCCTGGAACTGCGGGATGACCCCAAACGTCGGGAGCGCCCCGAAGTCCTCGTGGTTCTCGTACGTCCACTGCAGCTCCGTCTCGCGCGCGCCGACGCCGAGGTTGTAGAGGACGACGTCGCGCTCGGTGTAGCTGTACTCGGTCGGCTCGTCCACGTCTTTCTTCGCGGCCGCGACGATGTCTGCGTCCTCGGGGTCGGCGTAGGGGCTGTCAGAGGAGTCGCTGGCGCTCTCGTCGGTGTTGCCGAAGTTTTCGGCGATCTGAGGAGAATGTCAGCCTCCATGCGAGAATACTGAGACTACTAGCTTACCTGCATGAAAGCCTCCTGGGTGCTCCCCGGGTTCGTAGCACGTCCATCATCTACGAGCTCCGTCAGCACACACGGCAGCAAATTCACCACTAAGCGCACTCACCAAAGTCGGTGATGTTTGCCCACCTCGAGATGACCGCCTCCGGCGTCAGCGGGACGTTCACGGGGAAGCCATAGCCGCCAGTGCGCTGCCACCTGATCTGCGCGATCCAGCCGGCAGCAACCTGGAAGATGCTCCCCGTCGTCTCCTCGTTCGCATCGCTGCTCAGGAAGCCGACGAGCGGCGCGACGTAGTCCTCCTGTAGCGCCAGACACACAATGAGATCCGGATATTCGCGATTGCGCTAGCATGGCGGGACTGGGAACATACCCGGACTGCCTCTATGCTGGCTGCGGCCCTGTGTCCCGATATCAGGATCTGCGGACCACTTTGAGAAGGGAAGGCTTGGCACTTACCGGCCGAGACCGGTGGCGGCGCCGGCGGAGGGGATGACGATGTTCGCGAGGATGTTGTTCTTCCGGCCCTCGATGGCCAGTGTCTTCGTGAACCCGAGGACGCCGGCCTTCACGGTGCAGTACTGCAGAGAATGAGTGTCGGTAACATGGAGCGCGCTTAGGCACAACTTACATTTGCAAGAGCAGGAGAACCATCTATGGCCGGTGTTAGCGCATGCCAAACATGAAGCATATCACATGGAACGCACAGAGGCCGGCTTGAGAACCAAAAGTGATGATGCGACCATACTTCTGCTTCAAGAAAAGCGGCCAGACAGCCTTTGCACACTGAAACACGAAGTTAGTGAACCTTCCCTCAGATGCACACGGGAGTATAACCTTGTACGTCGCCCTATCGCCGATGATCAGCGGATCAGCAGGAAGACAGGAAGGGGAAGACATACCTCAGGTGCACTGCCAGGACCTCGTCCCAGTCCTTTTCTGACAGCTTCTCAAACGCGCTAGGACGTGCAACTCCTGCGTTAGCAACGAGGACGTGGACGCCGCCGAAGGTGTCGAGGGCGGCCTTCACGATCCCCTCGCCGTCCTCCGCAGACGCGACAGCAGCGACAGCCTTTCCGCCAGCTAGCAAATATACTCAACGTTGGTAAAATTGCGAGACTCGAGCGCGGGGGCCTACCCTTGGTGATAGCTGCCACAACCGCTTTCACAGCATTGCCATCGACGTCGTTTACTACGACGTTCGCGCCGAGACGGCCGTACTGGAGGGCATATGCCCGTCCGAGACCAGACCCTGCGCCAGTGACGATAACAGTCTTGCCGTCGAATCGGACCTCGGGTGAGCCTTGCGCATTTGAAGGGGCCTTGGATGACTCCGCGATCTTGGCCTGTGAAGGAATATGAGTCCCTTCCTTTTCGATGCAGTTTCGTTACGGTCCTGACCTGAACATCGAAGTCGGGTACGCCGTTGGGGCTAAACAATGTGGTGGGGTAAGGTCTTAAGGACGCCTGAACCAGGGGAATGTGCTTACTGCTCCGGGTCAGAGTCAAAGTCTTGAATCTGCTCCCACTTCTCTTGCACCTAGGATGCACATAGTTCAAGCAGATGCGCGGGGATATTCAAAGTGCAACAGCCTACCGCTGATGGTGTGAATGTGCTGTCGGTCTTGAACGAGACACCCTTGCTGCGTTCCCACCGGACCTCTGCGACATAACCGGCCCCAACCTCGAAAATCCGGCCATTTGCGTCTGGGCCGTCTGGATGCGTGATGGCAAGGACGAAGGGCGCGACGAATGCAGGCTGAGGCGGTAGAAGTCAGTCGCGCAAAAGGGTCTTGTTGACGCAGTACACGCTCATACCTTCAGGTTCGCGAGCATCTCTGGAGGCATAATAGTCTCCGTCATAGCAGATGCGGCCATCTAGATGTCTACGCGTTCAGCAGTATGATAGAGAGAAAGAGTATATACATACAGGCGCAATGACGGTGGCCTTGATGTTATACCGGGCACCCTCGGCAGCGAGGGCCTTGGTGAAGCCTACGAGACCCATCTTGGCAGCGCTGTAGTTTGCCTGACCAAAGTTGCCTGTTACAATTGTTAGTCCCACACCCTCTCCTTCATAGAGACTCCGCGTACCGTAGAGACCCGCGGCGCTCGCCGTGTTCACAATGCGACCGAACTTTTGCTTCTGGAAGATGGGCCATGCAGCCTTCGCACACGAGTACGAACCTTTAAGATGAACGAGCATGATTTGGTCCCATTCCTGGTCCGACATGTTCTTAAAGCTACGGGGTGCGCAACACGGGATTGAATATACGTTGAAGGGAGCAGCAGTCAATAAACGCACCCTTTGTCCCGCAGGATGCCAGCATTGTTGATGAGGATAGAGACGCCTCCAAAAGCCTCTACGGCTGTCTTAATGACGGCCTCGCCATCTGCTACGGAAGCCGTATTCGCGACCGCCTTGCCTCCGGCTACGTCGAGACAGGTAGAGTGTTCAGTACCCCATCCTGCGCTTGTAGGCTGCGCGCGCACCTTGGGTGATCTCGTCAACGACCTTCTGCGCTGCAGCCTGGCTAACATCGTTCACGACGACGTTCGCGCCTCTCGAAGCGAACAGCAGCGAGTAACTGTCGGTGAGGTCATTACACCGTGTCGGGCGCTAGCAGTGGATGTATGCGCACGCTTTGCCCAGTCCTCCGCCTGCACCGGTGACGACGACTGTGTGGCCCTTGAACGAAAGATCTGACATGGATGTGGTGGTGGGTGGGAGGATGAGTTGAGGTGGTCGCGAGCGGAGAGAGGTTATAGACGAGTGCGGGGTCGTGCCAGAGCAGCCGCTGCCATGTGAATTCCCGTCCGAGTCGGCTGAGGCGATCGCGCGCGCCCACGTGAATCACCGACGCGTCCCTCCGCCTCATCCGAGCTTCTCTTCACGACGTCATCATCCTCTGCATTCGCCGCTCTCATACACAAAAAATACAGCAATAATACAAGCATACACGTCCACAAGCTCAGGCAAACCGTCTCTCCTCTCCAGCGCTCCAGCGCCCTCAGCCGGTCACGATAGAAAGCGCATGAAACACGTACGAGACGTGTCACAACTTCGCAACAGTGGGCTGATTTCCCAGCGCACCCTCTCGCCGCAGCGCCTCCCGCGCCCTGCCGTCCAACCCAAGCTCCGTCAATATCTCCTCCGTGTGCGCCCCCCGCGGAAGTATCGCGTCGGCCGGCCCAGGCAGCGGCGCGTCCGCGGGCGTGCGTTCCAGCTTCGGGTGCGGTCTCGGTACAGCGCCTCCGTGCGACGACGCGCCTGCTGCCAGCGCCGCCGCCTCGTCCGCGGACAAGACGGGGACCGCGCACGCGTCGCTGGCTATGTGATGTTTCGAGGACATCAACATGCGATGCGCGGAGGAAGCAGGGCATCGTACCATCGAACGCCTTCACCCAGTAGTCTCGCGGGTGCAGCGCGAATCCTCGCTCCATGAATGCCTTCATGCGGGGCCATGAATCTGTGTCGTGTTGATCGTCTTCGGACGGACGCCACCCATCTTCCAACGCGAAACCCTCGGGGAGAGCCTCCAGGAAGTGTTTCAAGAATGCCCCGAAGAACTGAGGCTCCAGACATCCGACGGACATCCACCCGCCATCAGCGCATATGTACACGTTGTAGAAGGGAGCCCCGCCGTCAAGGAGGCCACTCCCCCTGCTCGCTCCGAAAAGGGGAGAACGCAGTTGGGCCAGCAGAAGTGGAAAGCTCGCCAAGTAGCGCACTCCAGATACCTGTGCAGCTTTTTAGCACAGAACATGTTGGCCGGTATCTGGGGTAGATTGGACCTTACCATGTCTGTGTTCACGATCTGCCCCCGTCCGCTCTTGCTTCGTTCCACAATTGCTAGGAGGATCCCTAGTGCGCACATTACGCCGCCCCCAGCGAAGTCTGCAAGGATGTTCAGAGGGAATTCCGGCTTCCCCGTCCCCGGCAGCATCTGGCTCGCAATGTAAGTGTATTTGACCTTGTAATTCAAACAGTAGGGCGACACGAACCGAGAGAACGCCACTGAGCGCAAGGTAGTTCAGATCATGTCCTGTTGTAACACAGAGATGCATGAGCCAGATGCACATAAAACCATCAGCAGTCGAGCCTACTGACCGGCCATATCTTTATGCGGACCTGTGCGGGGGAACCTACGCAACAGGACGCCGTGGACTCGCCTCAGTATACACAGCGACCTTCGGAACACAACAAGACACCCACCCTACCAGGCGCGCGTATATCAGCCGCGCATTCGTCCCCTTGCGCTCGTCAAGGAACACCTCGGGGCCGAGCCCCAACCGTTCCAGGACCCCAGGGCGGAACGGGTCGATGAGCACGTCCGCCTGCTCGACGAGCCGCCGCACGACCCCGTACCCGCTCCGCGTCTGTACATGTGAATATTCAGTATTCAGCCTCTGCCACTCACACGTGTTCAGCGAGGAGGGCAGACGGACCTTCGGGTCGACAGCGATGGACCGCTTCCCCCGCCCGAGCACGTCTGGGGTCGGCGCCGGCGAGCTCGCCGCGCTGCTCGCCGGGCGGTCGATGCGGATGACGTCCGCCCCGAAGTCGGCGAGGATCATGCCCGCCATCGGGCCTGGCGCGAGGCCTGCGAACTGCGTGGTGGCGGAAAGGTTGGTTCATGTTGCGCAGAGGAATAGTGGCAATGCACTTGCCTCGACGACTTTGATACCACTCAGAGGAAGGCCGGTTTTATTGGGTGACGCGGGCATGTTGTTAGCTCCGAGACAGGTACAACCTAGTACAACGCGTAGCGATAGCAGGTCAGGTTAGACAATTTCGTGGAGCCTGAGATGAACTTCAACAGGAGCGCGTCTTTGTCCACGACGTTGAGGATGGTAAGGTGTACCTGATCCGCATCGAATGCGGGGAAAGCAGGTTGCCTGTTGCGGGGAACGTTCACGTCCCTCGGTCTCTTGAACACCGGTGGTAGCCGGGAGAGACTGCTAAGAAGCCGGAGTCAGTCCTGTGATCAAGTAGCCGGAGATGAAGTCAAGTCGCCCCGGGCTTGCTGCTAGGAAGAGCAAAACGTGTATATACCAAAGTGCGCGTGAGTGTATCATCGTACGTACAAATGCGTGATCATTAAAGCCTTACAGCCCATAAAGCAAAACGTAACCAAAACTAAAGCACTTCTCATCTTGCGGCATCACCCACACTAGGGCAGACGGCCGTTTCGTCTACGCAACTTTATCCAAAATCAAGGAGAACCACCTATCCCCCCTTCCATCAGCCAACGCTATGACTCGTACTCTGCCACCTTCGCCTTCTCCGCCATCTTGATGTCGCTGAGCGTGATCGACGAGCGGTCGCACATGCTGCGGAAGATGCCCCCGGACGCCTCGTACAGGTTCGCGGGCGTGTCGAACTCGGCGATTTGGCCGGCGTCGAGCACGCAGATACGGTCGTATCCAATGATGGTGCGCAAGCGGTCTGAGAGTCGAGAGTGAGTATGAGATGCACATTGCACGGAGGACCGCAGATCCGGGGGATACGTACGGGCGATGCACAGGATGGTGCGGTCTGCGAACTCGGTTGCGATCGTGTCCTGGATTTTCCTGTCCGTCTCGTAGTCGACGGAAGCTGCCAAATTTGCGTGAACTCGACGTCCATGTATACCATGTGATCCAGAAACCGTACCCGTAGCCTCATCCAAGATGAGGATTTTGCTGTCCTTCACCAGCGCACGCGCCAATGACACAAGAGACCGCTACAAGACACATCTCATAAGCTATCACCCCCTTTGACTTCATTCCACGCTCAAAACGTACCTGTCCAATCGACAGATTGCTCCCCTCGTCATCGATCAGACTGTCGAGCGAGAACCTGTTGACCGGGCTCCGCGCCCCGTCCTTGATCTCCTCGTCCGTGAAGTCGACGGAGTCCTTCTTGTCGTCGACGAGGTACGCGCGCTTGAGCGCGTCCCACAGCCGTGCGTCGTCGTGAGAGCCGAAGGGGTCGAGGTTGCTGCGAAGCGTTCCGGAGACTGCGACATGTTCAGCATATTACACCGCCGGGTATGGAACAATATAATACCCACAAAGCAGGGGATCTTGAGGAATGATCGCGAGCCCGTCCCGGAGGTCCTTCAAGCCGATCGTAGAGATGTCCACGCCGTCGATGACGATCGAGCCCTCGGACAGCTCGACGAGGCGGTACAGCGTGGTCATGATGCTGCTCTTCCCCGCGCCCGTCCGCCCGACGATGCCGACCTTCTCGCCCGGGCGCACGGACATCGAGAGGCCCTTGAGGACTGGGGGAAGCTCGGGGCGATACTTGAGCACTACGTTCTTGATCTCGATCTGTCCCTCCGCAGGCCACGACGCGGGCGGCTTGCGATCTGCGCTGAGGTGCGCAGGTTCTTGTTCGAGCTCCCTGACGTAGTGGACCTGCATAGCACGCGTCCTATGTAAGACACTCCCTCACGTTAGGCAGTTATATGATGATGGACTTACGATACGCTCGACGCTGTTAAAGTCGTTCTCGACCTCTGCACTCTGCCGGACGAGCCAGCCAAACGCCTGCTGCACGCTGATGATGTAGCTCAGCACGACACCGGTTTGCGAGGGGGAGATGGTGAAGCGCGTGCCGACAGTCAACATCGCGACGACGAAGGTAAGGAAGATGCCCATGAGATCGAGCCGAATACCGAGCCATCGCTTTGAAGCCTCATCAGCCCACCGTCGAGAGTAATTGATTAACAGGAAGGACAAACCTGGTTCGTGACAGTCAACCAATAGGCACTATGCAAGCAGAGTTAGCTCAACTGAGACAACGCATTGAGGGGGGCACCTACCGATTCTCAATGTCCACACGTTTGCGGTTCTCCTCCAAGAACCTGTCCGTCTCGCCGTATGCACGAATAGTCGCCAGCCCAGAGAGCGACTCCGAGAAGTGACTGTACAGCGACGACCGCAGGAGCGCATCTAACACCAACCTCTGTTAGCACGCAGCGCGATCTTACAGTGAAATGCACAACGGACGTACCGAGTCGCTTAAGCTCCCGCGCGCTAGCGCGGTAGAACATCGCAGCCCAGACGTACGCGACGCCCACAACGCCCACGGCGATGAGGAACCAGGGGAGCACGATCGCGATCAAGATGACCGCGCCGAGGATGTTGCCCAGCGTCGCGACGAACATGCGCATCGCGTCTCCGAGGGTGTTGTCGATCGTGTCCACGTCCTTGGAGAATCGGTTCATTATGCGGCCCAGCGGCTGCGAAGCAGTTGTGTCAGTACCCTATGTATGTGTGAGCGAGGCGAGAGTAGGCGTACTGTGGTCTCGAAGAAGGACATGGGCGCGTGCATGACGCGGTTGATCGCGGCGCGATGCAGAGACTTTGAGGAGAAGTACGTGAGGGTGGCGAACGTCGCACCCATCATGAAGAACGTCAGTGCTTGTGCAACACCAAGCCCAGCGTATATTCCCATCTGTAATGGAGCGTGAGCGTGCCGAACGATAAACCATGGAGGTTGAGCTTACATAGAATCCGGATCCGAAAGGCCATTTCCTGTAGTATATTTTTAGTCAACGCGCAGCGAGAAGTCCATGCCGTTGAGAACTTACAACTCTTGCCAGTACACAAGCCTGAAAAGCGATCAGCAACGCATCCATGCGCACGATAGAGAGCGGCACATACCAGTAAGACGACATGACCTGCGCCCCTTGCATGAGCGCGACCGAGATCAACAGCAGCGGGATGATGATGAACCCCTTCCCCGCGCGGATATACTCCATGTACACCTGGTTGCTCACCGCGCCCGTATTCCGCTCCTCGACCTGCATCATCGCCGGCGCCTTCACCTTCTTCACCTTCTTCTCCTCCGCCTCGCCGTCCGCGCCCGCCTCCTCGACCGCCTCTTCCTCCTCCTCCGCCTGGTTCTGGTTGCTCCCGAACTCGCGCACGAAGCGCGCAAAGTCGCCGTCTGCGGCCATGAGCGCCGCGTACGTGCCGTGCTCCGCGACGCGGCCCTCGACCATCGTGTAGATGTAGTCGACCTGCGGGAGGAAGTGCAGCGCGTGCGTGACGAGCACGCGCGTCTTGTCCGCGGCGGCGCCCAGGAACACGTTGTTGAACACGCTCTTCCCGACGTGCGCGTCGAGCGCGGAGAACGGGTCGTCGAAGATCTGGATGTCCGCGCCGACGTAGATCGCGCGGCAGATGTTGATGCGCTGCTTCTGCCCGCCCGAGAGCGAGATGCCGCGTTCGCCGACCTCGGTCAGGTCGCCGTTCGGGAGGAGCTCGAGGTCGGCTTCGAGGCAGGCGTCGTGTACAGCTTTCCAGTAGCGCTCCTCATCGAACGGACGCCCGAAGAGGATGTTGTCGCGCACGGTCGCGTTCTGGATCCACGCGCTCTGCGGGCAGTACGCGACGGAGCCCTTGAACTTGACGCTGCCTGCCGTGCGACGCATCTCTCCGATCATGCCCTCCAGAAGGGACGACTTGCCCGACCCAACAGGTCCTGTATCACGACTCATGAGCGTGCTTACAGGGAACGTGAGCACTTGGAAACATACCGACGATGGCAGCGAGCTGCCCCTCCGGAATCGCCAGGTTGACGTCCTTCAGCCTGAACGTCGACTCCTGCGACTTCTCGGCGTCTGCATCGGGCACGTTCGTCTTGCTCGGTTTCTTCTTGTTGCCGAACATGCCCTTCTTATCCTTGCGCGCGGGCGCGTCCGGGGGCGGACCGTCCCAAACGAACTCGCCGTCGATGATCTCGATCGCGTTCTTGAGGTCCACATCCTGGATCTTCGTCTCCGACAGCGTCTCCGCCTCGAAGACGCCGTAGAGGCGGTCAACGGCGTTGTGCGCGTCGGCAATAGCACTGAGGGAGAGCGCTGTGGGTGATGTTAGCTATATACGCTTGCTCGCTGTGAGAATGGAGGGCGTACGCAAGAACATGAGCGGCATCCTGAGCAGGTTGAACAGTGTGAGAGACGAGAAGATGTCGGCCGCGTTCAGGGAGTGGCCCGTGGCCGAGTACACCACGAACGCGAGCACACTGGCGAGTGCGGGCAGCGAGATGGCGATGGCGTTGTTGGCGGAGCGAATGACTAGCAAAGAACGTATGTACCTATACCGCGAAACACATTGAGCTCGATACAACGCAGACACGACGGCACGGATACTCACGCCATCTCCCTGCCACGCAGCTCCTCGATTTTCTTCAGATACGGGACCTCCCATGCGAAGTACTTGATGATCTTCATGCCGCCCAGGAGCTCCTGGAGCAGCTTCGCGCGCTTGTCCGTCCAGATCATGGACTTGTGGCGCAGCTTGATGAAGTGCTTCATGACCAGCGTCTGTATCGGCGTCGCCAGGATGAAGAACGCGAAGCCAGCCAGTGCAGAAGGACCCAAGTTGGTCAACAGGATGATGAGACAGATAATCATCTGGATAGGGCCGGTAATCGACAGCTGGAGGAACGAGCAGCAGAAGTCTATGCGTGAGACGTCGGTCGAGATGTGGTTGACGAGTTTGCCGTTCGTCAGTGTTGCACGCGCCCGAGACGAGAGTCTAAGTGACCGGTCGTAGATAGCGGTAATCAGACCACCACGAAGGAGAACCCCGGTAGAAGCGGCGCGGTAGAAGAAATGGTGTGTGCAGATGGACGAGAGCATCTGGAGCGCGAATAGACCAATGGAAAGTCCAATGCCTTTGCCAATGGGAGGGATGTCTTCCCATCTCCCGGCACGGTGAGCACTGCAGAAGCGTGTTAATACGGCACGGAGGCTGAGTCGCTCTTAGCTGGAGCTCACTTGAACGATTCAGTAGCGAAGAGGATGATAGCCTGTAGCACTGCTTAGATGGTTAACCCAGATGGAATCTTGCGTGGAACATACCTTGACCAAAAGGGGACTGGTAATTTGAGCACAGTCCGCAATGAGTTTCAAAATGCCACCACTCCAGAACCACCACTTGACACTGTCATTCATAGCCAAGGTCAGGCTAGCTCTCTTTCGGCCATCCTTCGCCCGCCACTGCTTCTCGCGCTCTGCGCGGTTCCCGCGAAGGGACCACCACACGCCCTTGAGACCCGGACTGATTTCTCCATTCTCAAGACGCGCGTTGTATTCTGCTGCAGCTATCTGACGTGCTTCGAATGACTTTGTGATCTTCTCGGCTACGACCGCAGCGGCTCGGCTGTCTTGGAGCTTGTACAAATCCGTAGCTTCGAGGGGACGGGCGTATCCGAGAGCCATAAGAGGGGTAATCCACCCAAACGTCATGACGTTCCACCATCCTGCAGTGACCTCGGGAATGAGGTCGGCGTCGTCGAGAGATTCTTTCGCAGGTGGAACCTCTTTGGGAGTGAGGGGCGACCGCCAGTTCCTACAAAGGGGGTGTTAGCGTGGGTGCCGGCGCCGACTATGCCAGATGGAGGTAATCTAGGTACGAACCATCGAGATTTCTCTGCGGGCTGGAGGGTCTCCTGCGAGCTGAGCGAATCTTGCGCCATAGGAGCGGAGGATGAGTGCAGAGGGAGTGCTAGATTGACGCCTTCGCACGGGATGCCTTATAATGCTGATGGCTGCGCGCAGCTTGAGCGGGCGCGCTGCGTACGTAGGGGTCGGCACTAGGGGCGACTGGGAGGCAGTGAGAGAAGAACCTGGAGAGCGCTGCGCCGTGCATGGACCGCGATACCCGCGCCCGCGGAGGCCGTCATGCTCGCCAGATTCGCAGCTGGATGACAAACCGAGTCGCGGTCTTCCCGGCGCCTCTCCAAAATCTCGGAGGCGTTCCCCGCGATCGGGCTCCTGGTCATCTTGATGCCAAAGCCGCGCCATTTTTGGTGCGCAGATTGCCTTTTACAGACGTCGCGCCTTGATCCGCGGTCGTCAAGCGCTCGCTGCACACTCCGACACCCCGATAGCACGGAGCGACGCCATTAGACTCTGAGCGCTAAGCGGTTCTCGCTCACACCTCCTGCCTGTAGTACGTACGTGCTATGCCTAGTACGCGCACTTGTGTATATGGCTGCGTCGGAGCTTATGCAATTACTTCCCAACGCCACCCCCGTGGGACCCTTGCGAGTCATCGTCGATAGCACCCGACACAATTTTAGAAACACCGTGCCTGTACGCGATAAATGGCCGAGACACGCCCGCACGGGACCACCACCGTCTGCCAACTGCGCCGGTCTGCGCGACACACCGTGCGCGTCCGGCGACCGTCAGCATTCGCCGCCTTAGACATCGAGCATTCAATTATGGCACTGGGACTCCGTGCTAAGCGTTGCAGACAGGAGGGGCCTTATGCAGCGTTCATTCGCCTACCTATTTGTGCACAACGTTAAGAAATTGACACCTTCGTACTGTGAATCGCAGGGGGGCTTCGTCATTACCCGGCCGACAGGGCATAGGGCTCTCACGATGGCTTGATCGTCGAGTAGGATGTGTATCTCAGCGTTCGCGGTGCACATGGTGGATGGGGCGTCGGACGCCTCGTTGCTCTTATCTCCGAATGTGGATCTAGGCTTCGTTTTCATTGCCGCCGGCGGGTGCGATGCACCTCGTATCTCAAGCGAGGAGTTTGGTAGAAGCTTTTGCCTGATACGTACGAGTGCTTGTATGGGCTCGAGCTCACGTAGCAAACTGCTATGACCGACGAGAGTATCAGCCTGACCGAGCATACACTTCCTTCAGCTGTGTTAGAGCGGTCTAGAAAGACGTCAGTGAGCATGGTACAACAGGGCAGCGTGAATCACGTACCTCATATGCCGGTTTCAGAGATGCAACGTCCGCGTCCGACACACGTAGCCGCTTGACTTTTTCCAAGTGGTCATTCTCCTTCAACATCCCCTTGAAATACCGCGCCTGAACGCCTATCGTGAACACGCTGCATAGAAAAAAGCAGAGCACGCTTACCTCCTGCTCCTCGACGAGCGTCCAAGCGTCGCCCTCCCGGCCAGCACGGGCCGTCCGGCCCACACGGTGAACGTACTTCCGGAAATCGACGGGGACATCGTAACTGACGACGTGCGAGACGTGGCTGATGTCGATCCCGCGCGAGACGAGGTCCGAGCAGATGAGTCTGACGCAGAGAAGAGCATACACCTGTCAGCTCTGGATGTCTTTGATGCAGAGGTCACGTACATGTTGATCTCCTGATTCCTGAACTGCTCCAGGATCGCCTTGCGCTCCGCAGGCGCGAGATCGCTGGAATACGCGCGCGCGACGACAGGCTTCTTGCTCGCGTCCGCGACGCGCAGCGCACCCTCAAAGAACTCGAAGAGGCGCACGAGACGCGTGGCAGATTCAGCAGACTTCGTGAACACGAGCGCGTTGGTGACGCCCCGCGCGTGCACCATGTGGAAGAGCATGAGTGGCTTGGCGGCGGACTCGCACACCAGCATGTGTTCCTGGCGTTGGACGCGTTAGATTACGCGAAAATGAACATGAGCGCAGCGCAGGTCAGACTCACGGTCAGCGTAGCGGGCATCGTGAACTTCTCCATCACGAAGTCGAGCACGCCCTCCTCCTTCGTCGCAGCCGCCGACTTCCTGCCCTGCACGACAATGTACTTCGGCGCGCGCAGCCCGAGCGCGGCGATCTTCGCAGGGTCGCGCGTAAGCGTCGCGGAAAAGAGCAGCTTCTGACACGACGGCTCCTTGCGCTCGTCAATGTCCGTCCGGATGTACGGCGCATCCCGCAGCAAGTGGAGGAACGCGGGGGCCAGCGCGTCAGGATGCGGACGAGGGTGGTGGGAGAGGGGGGCTGTGGACTCGGACCGAGTGTCGTCGGAGGGCCGGGATGGGCGTGTGGCGGCGAGGACCTGGGCGAGCCAGTCCTGGAACGACTGCGCGAGGAGACGGTCGGCTTCGTCGATTACCTGTGATATTCTCTTAGGGGCTGTCATCCGCGATAAGCAAGGGAGGAAACGTACCAAGAAACGCAGATGCTGTAGGGAGAAATTGGGTGTCCCAGTAATGTGGTCCATCAGGCGTCCGGGTGTGCAAATAAGGACGTCGACCTTGCTCGAGCCTCCCTGCAAGCTGATGGACGGAAGTTAGGCCGCGCGTGTCAATGAAAGTTGAACGACTTACTCAGACCCTCGTTCCGCCACTAATTGGGACTGCTCATGCGCAAACGAGTGCTGGCCGGTAGCCGTGCCAATCTGCAATGCGGAAACTGCGTCACTATCGGTGGTACATGGAAGCTAGAGCGAGGCTGACCTTCAGGCCACGTCCTTTCGCCACGGCTTCAAACGTCTCTCGCACCTGCACGACAAGGTCTCGTGTAGGCAATACGATAAGCGCTCTCAGGCGCGTAACGATGCGGGCGGACAGGACCTATACACGGGTGTAAGCTGGACAACATAACGTCAAACGAAGCAAGAACCGGGTACCTCAACGATGGGCAGGACGTAGGCGAGCGTCTTCCCACTTCCAGTTGGAGCTGAGACGCATAGGTCTTCCGGGGGGTCATATGGCCTGTACAATGATTGCGCTTTGGAAGATGAGAGGAGTAATGGCACAACCGCGGTCTGTACTATTTGCCATATACGCCTTGGTAAGTCATTGCGAATACGCAGAAAATAGTGGGCACTGACCAGCGAAGAGTTCCGCAATCCCCAACTCCTGCAGCCTTTTCCGCATTTTTCCACTCAGCCCCGTCCGCTCATCGTGGCTCGCTTGATCCTCTTCTAATGGTAGGGTGGTCGCAGGGTCGACCACTTGTGCCTCGATGAGGGCCTTGTCGAGGCCTTGCAGCGCGAGGACGGTTTTAGAGGGCGCATCTGGCCGTCGGGGCTGAGGAAATACAGGGAGGGTAGCAGGTGGGGTGGGAAATCTAGCTCTGGGAGCGACGGGAGCGATGGAGGTCTCTTCTGGTGTGGTTGCACGGGGAACATCTTCAGCCTCCGGGGTGTCAAGCTTTCGCCTCTTCTTTGGGCGAGGTTCATCCTTCGGCGCGCGTTTCGCGGGAGTAGGTTGCACAGTTTCGGACTCGTTCCCTGATGCATCGTCCTCGTTCACGCTAGACTCGCCTTCGGAGGAGGAAGAGTCTTCGCGTTTCTTCCGAGCAGACGGCTCTCCGCCGGGTTCGCTTTTGACCACAACCTTGCGGTTCTTGCGCCGCTCCTTCTTTGCCTTCAGATATCTCTTCTTCGCTTTTGTCTTTCCCTACTGGGGTCAAGCTATATTCAATGGAATTCGACGTGGAGTGAAATACCTTCGACGCGTCTGCGGGAGCAGCATTTGTTACTTGAGCCATTTCTTCGAACTACAGCGCAGTCCTAGGCAGCCTAGGCGAGTATGTGCAGAGGTTAGAAGCAGGCCGTCGTGATATGTCGAAGACTGGGGCGGAATTCGTGACCAAGCCGTTAAGCAGAGTGAGTGCTTTCGCTGCAGCCTGAGCGTTGCACCGATCAAAGATATTTGCATAGGCGCCCAATCTGGCGGACCGGAGACCGCGGACATAGGTAGACGCTCAACCACTTTGTCCTCCTCCACGGCGCACACCGTATGAGGACCCCTGCCTATGCCCTAGTAGGTCCGATTACAATGTCGACTGAAAGTGCCCTTATATGGGCCTAATGTCCGAGTCAGNATGTCGTACTAAGCTACCCTTATGGGGTTCAAGGTCCGATAACCTGTGTCGACCTATATGGGTCATGGCGNGGGAGGTCCGATCAATCATGTCGACTGAAAGGGTAGCCAGCCGGTCGCTCTCTTCGACGCTCCCCCATGTGCCTGCGCGCCGCCGCTGGGGTGCGGACACTCTCTGGTCCGTCGCTCGACAGCCTAAGGTATACAACGTCCTCATTACTGATTTATCATCCTCCTTGGGCCAACATGGAGTACTTAAGCTCCATTTAGAAGCCTGTCAGCAAATAAGCACACCATGGTCAGCGCCGTGCACGGCCAATGTCATTTTTGGATTCCCCTTCCATCTGAGCAGTGTTTTGACACCTTCATACGATAGAATACATGCCTAGAAATCGCTATGAATTGATGTAGAGTTTTTCTCAATTTCCCTGATTTTCTAGAGGTCCGATGGCACATGTCGATAGGCGCCGGACCCAAAATGGTA